>QLOU01000665.1:0-10852 GCA_003313715.1 Russula abietina
TCGGCGACGCCTACTAGCTGGTAGCTATGTGGGACCGGAATTCGGGCCTTGAATTTGACCTCACGCAGGAAATGATCCATGGAGAAGCGGAGAAGGCGTTCAACAAAAGCACCTCCGACGGCTTTCTTTTTCTCCTCATTGTTGTCCTTGAAACTGAGCCCAAACTTGCTCAATTGTCCAAAGATAAATGCCAGATGAAACTTTCCACCTAGATTGTGTTTCGTGAGAAGTTTCGAGAATTCCTCCAATGAGTCACTGGAAAGGCTGATCGATGCCTTTGCTTCTTCTTGAAGATCCATAAATATCTGCTTATCGACGCCACGATCTTCCAATACCATCACTACAGGTCTAGAGGACATGTTAGACTTTATTAGAAAGGACAAGACAACGAACCTGTTTAAATAGACCTGTTTCGGATAGTCAAATGAACGGGCTACTACGAACTCTGCCTCGTCAACGTCGTGCACGGGGAATTTGCGTTGCGACTCGCGCAAGCGCATCTTGATGCCTCGAAGTCTGTGGTCCACGACGACGACTCCCTTGTATCCAAGAAATACGAATTGAAATACGTCAGGCGGGACATGCTCCCTGAGATGAGGGGAAGCTTTGCACAATTTCTCCCAAATCATGTCTCGGAATAGAAGAGAGATTGTCCCAACGCCGGCTGTATGTTCGCCCAAATCAGGTTGCTCCTCCCACAGGTCGCTCCTGATCTTCATACTGGGTTTCGTAGCGGTAAAGGCCTGCGCGATTCGGGCCGCATACATGCTGGGCATTCGCGAGAACTCCGAGAAGTCACCGAGGGATGACCGGATTTTCTCCGAGTTCACATATCCCTCCACGGGATCATGGAAAGGGGAAACGAACCAGACAGAGTGCTGGCGTAGCGCGCTCGTAGAGTTCGCAAGAAATTCAAAGGTCCGACCGCCTAGTTCGAATCCTTCGCGCAAAACACCACTAACACGTTGCTTGAGGAACCGATTGCCATCAACGTCGCCATCCCAGCGGAACGCGAGGCGATCTTCATCGCGGAACTCGACACGAATGAATTGTTCAGCAAGGTTGGGGTCGTGGCTTTGATAGTGTCGAATGACGCGGTTCGATTCTGTCATATAAGGTCCCTCGAGCAGTATCCTGGAAGGAGTGATGATTACATAATGAGAGGAGATGTGTCCTGGTGCAAGTTGAAGTGGCTTGATTTGGACACGCTTGGAGCGCAAGCGTTCAAAACATTTCTGCACATCTTCGTCCGGCTTGCGCATCTTGAGCTCTACCGAGAACAACCGCAAGAACTCGGAGGCCTCGTTATCGTAGTCGTGGATCGCCTGTTCGATGGGTTTCTGGAGCGTCTGGAGCAAATCGTGGGTGGTAAGCAAACCGGAACGGAGGCATGCCTCGATCTGGAAGGCATTCTTCCAGTCCATAGTCTTGATCCAGCGTTGTACTTTAGAGATGTTGCTATGCGAGAAGAATCCCATCGCGTGGGCGTCAATGCTAGGAAGGCGAATCGGATGAGGTTCGAATTCTGCGATGTGGCATATCCGTTCGAACTTGGGGAGGTCGTCTGGGTCATGAAGAAGAATCCTTAGCTGATATGCGTATGGGGAGATTCGGGCATGTACAGAGTCAATCGCAGAAATGCGGTCACGGCCGTTGCGTTCGATGCCCTCCGGAGTACGGCCATTGTAATATTCTTGCTCGAAGTTCGGAGGGATACGCAGATCGAATATAATGACTATCGTGGTCTACTCTCAGCCACGAGGAACGCTGGTGATGGTACCAGGGGACTCACAAGCTTGTCCACATCCATCGTATCCGATTCCCATCTTACGGATGGTTGAGATCCGGATAAGGATCATGTGGTGGATCTCCTCCGTTTCCCTCTGTCCGATCTGAGCGTGGGGAGCCCAGGTTAATATAAAAGAGGGACAAGTAGAGTAGCACTTACGTCGATGTGTATCAGCTTGTGCTCATACATTACTTCTAAGTTCGCCGCGGATTTGAACAGAAAATCTCTTTCATGCTCTATTGAAAAGGTCCTCCTCGGGCTGGGAGAGTCCGACGGCCTGTACCACACCCCAAATTGGACTTTTGCAATTCGCAGTCGAACTTGCTGGGCTTCCTTTTCTATTTCAGAGCGCCGTCTGTCCCTTTCCGGGTCGATATACAACGCTTTTTCAAGCATTTGTTTTACATCCAGAGGCACGGTGTTGCAAAGGTCGAACACCCTGAGGGGGCGGCCCTTTACCTTGATATTGTCATTCGTTGACTCTCGATTCCACTTGATTAATCGGCGTCCCAGTTTCGAGCCAACACGGAGAATGGCCTTTCCGTTATGGATACGACCAGCAGGGCTTTCACCCATGATAATCTCGAAGTTCGGTACTCGCCCTTTGTTCGCTTTGTCATTGGGATCGTAGAAATCGGAGCCATGAAGTACAGCAGCAACTGCTTCACGAACATCATAGACGTCCGCTTCGAAACTAATATTTGTCAGCTCGATCTCCATGAGTGGCGGGGTCAAGTAGTAGGGGTCAAGTAGGGAGAACTGGTGGATGATTTCCTGCCTGCGGCGCGAGTTTATACGTCGCATTCAACGCTGTGGATGCCACACTAGGCCATAGTGAAGGAACCAGTACCAGACCACAATACCACATCCACAACATGACAATAACCAACACCATTGAGTTGTATGCCAGTGCTGGTCATACTGAGCTCGACACCAAGCCCAGATTCCACAATTCCTTGAGGCCTGTTGAGACGCAAAACCGGCTTCCAATCAAAATGTCGTGTCGTTTACGACTCCAACTGTAAGTTAGCATTTAGCACGTCACGATTCCTTCTCGAACTCACAGGAGCGACAATCGGCCGCACTATAGTAGTGATGCATGGCCGAACTCATGTTTCCAGGGGTCCTGATAGAATGGAGGACGCAGACTCCGAACATTAGTACACCCCAGGCGAGTGACCGTGTCTAAGGTTACAGTTTTGGCGGTAGCCGGTAGCCACACGCCCGGGCCGCGCTACTTTCTCTTGTGACGTGATGTGTGACAACGTCCCTCTGCTCTGCTCGGTTAGTGCCCTTCCCTGGTTTATTCTACCTCTAGCCATGAATGTCGAAGAGCTCGAGACGCTACTTCGAAAATCTTCTCACACTGAAGAGGAACGAGCGATGGTTGTCGGTTTGTGCAATTCACATTCACTCACATATAACAAGATGACCTCAACCACGTCAGGCCTTATCGACTTCAGAGTACCTCCAGGTTCTCTGAATGCCGAACCGCCTCTGAGCGCCCTAATATATGCAGCCCAGGGCATACTTTTTCCGGCATTGTCCTTTGATCACACTCCAGACCTACTCGATATCCTATCGCAAGTTGAACGCGTGCGCGAGTTCTCACGGGAGCATGCAAAATGGGCACTCATCTGGCAGCGTTTCTACGAAACACGTCCCGATCCGAATGTACGCGTCTTGCAGAAATCGGACAAGGACGTCCTTAAGAAGGTCTTCAAGCCTGAACGTCTCGATATGACGCGCCGCATTTATGTATGCATTGTTGAGCACATCATTCGCCAGGTACGTATACTTTCTCTCTTCAACGCGTCGGATCTTGTGGTTTGCTTACCCACAATAGCATGTGCTTTATCTGTGGACCCACGCCGAGAAATCATATCTCCTACACCACTACCTTCGGATCTACTTTCCTTGGGCCCATGGGAAACCCAGTGGTCAACGGCTTTATCATACATCATTAGTACCAGAAGAGCAAGCGCGTATGGCTGAGACTGGGTTGTCATGCTTTCGCTTTATGCATGATGCGAAACTATGGGAGGAACGGCGTCTTCGCGAACTCAACGTTTCAAAGTATGTTTATCGCTTGATTGCTAACGCTCGCTACTGAGGTACTGTATTTCAAGTCTCCCAGATTCCTACTACGACAACGACCGAAGTTTTCAAGATTTGAAGTTCACGTTCATCGGGGATGTGGATATTACGGAAATCGTGGATTCTATCACGTTGTACCTGAAAAAAGTGCGCGGGATGGAACAAAGGTTGCAACACCTCCTGGCTCGTCACGTCCCATGATCGATCACCTTAAATCGGTTTGACACGGTTCTCGTCCTGTCAAGAAGACACAAATCTTCTGCACCTTAGAACTATGGGCTGCGTGATTTCGTTGGCAGATGTCTAGTGCGAAGGGGTTTCCCGCTGTTCCGTTTTATGATCATCGTCTTTGTTGCCATCTGGGCTACTTCCGCAAGGCGCCACCTGGACGCTTCACTACTGGTTCACTGTACTTCTTCGTTGACCACATTTCCTTATCCAACACTCAACAATAATGACGCTCTCGTACCTGCTGCAGATATCGTCAATCACATTGTAGTCATAACTGGTCCGTTTACATGCCTTGAGCTAGAAGCTACTTCTCGCTCCTCATACTGGTCACCTTGACTGGCGGAGCACTTAGCAAGGGTCTCTGTAACCTTACTACGGCATGTCGCTTCGCTTTATTACGTGCTGGAATCATAAATGACCCACGGCGGGACTGTTCTTCCCCAGCCAAGGCCTCAGTCAGCTCCGAGCTTCTAACTCTCTCCTCAATATATTTCAAATTCCTACTCGATGAGACATCCATCTGTATTTATAGCAGTCAGTTGATGTCGCATTAATTGATGTCGCATGAAAGAGTTGTGTCTTGTTTTGCTCCACCTTAACCTAATACGTCCCATGTCACGTGAGTCTTTCCTGATATTTGTTTGGTTGTTTGACAGACATCGAGTGAACGCGTTATTCACACTAGAGCACCGCATACCCGCTCGAACTAATGCCCCTAACCCGCCAAAAGCACAAGAACTCTTCACGCTCCCCCGGTGTCGGAATCTCATCTGCAAACTACTTCCAATCGAGTTCTGCTCCCAAAGGTTTTCACCCACCATCCTACTATGCCGCTGCCGCAGGCCTGACGCACCCACATCCCGACGATGACAAGTCAGCGGACACTGAGATCCGTCGGACCACAACGGCGGATCGATCTCTCACGGACCCCGATAACTCATCCATCCCTGCGCCCATGCCGACAACGCAACTTCCAACTTCATCATCAGCATCTTCAACAGAACCTAGCCTCGTCTCGCGGATGTCGTTTCTGAACAAGCGCCTTTCAAAGGCCAACGGAATGAGCGGCAAGTCTTCAAAACGCAAGAGCCAGCTAGCGGACTTACCTCTCGTCGAAGCACAGTTGGTTCCTTCTCTACGCGACACCGTCGATAGAATGACAAACTCTCCCAGCAGCCCAGCGCAGCCTCCGTTAATTTATCCACATACTCCTTCTCACGACTTACATGATCCTTTGCCATCTTCCTCTCAACACCAACCACACCCTTCTACCCCACCGGCCCGTTTACGCCCGCAGATAGCCCCCATTAAAACGACCTCCACACCCCCGACGGCGTCTGTCCAGAGATTTCCTAATGTGCTGGAAAGTAGCCGTATTCCAACACCCGTGGCGACGGCTAAAGCCAAGCCTAACCTGAAGCCTGCCCTCAAGAACACCGTTGCGCCCGCTTCCTCGTGGTGCTCCCCTGGACAAGGATCCCCCACTAAGGCATCCCCATCGAGGTCACTCAGGTCAGTCAAGGGTATCATTGGGCGGAAAATACCACAAATACCTGCCGAACCAGTGCCATCAGACATCAACGGTCAAACAGGGAATGTAAGTGCGCCATCGATTATGTGTGTTACTGTGGCTCAGGTTGCGTGTAGGTAAACGCATCGATGATTGGTTCCGGCCGTGTCGCGCGTGAACGCTCTCATACAGATCCAGGTCATACCTCAAGGATTCCGTCTCGGTCACCCCATATTCAAGCCACGTCTCGGATTCCCCCGCCCGTCTTCACGTTTTCCACGCCAGGACGCGAGTCGCAGCATGTCCCTCTCAACCGTGGTTATGATAGCTCTGGATCGGAATTACACCTGCAAACTGATCGGGGAAGAGCGCTGTTTGTCACCAATGCTGTAATCGTGCCTTCGAGTTCAAGCTCCAGTGAAGATGTCGAGACGTCTCGGCCCCCGCCTTATGCCAGAGTCAATTCTCCAGCTTGGCCCTCGCATATACCTCAGCGAAACCACCCATACGGCAAAAGATCTGCGCAGTCAGGAGTTGGTCTGGGTCTTGGCACACCGGAGACAATGGGGAGCGCATATCCCCATGATACCCCTCGTATGACCAGCAATATGCCAGATGCTGATATTGAGAGCGAGTACAACTCTGATCCAGGCGATGAAGATGCAAATACTCTTGGCGTGTCTTCGAGCGCATCATCTGCCGACCTCCGTTCCCTGGTACTGAATCGCCAAATACCGCCCCCTGGTCCAAGTAGAAATAACAGCACCGCCTCAAGAGACGCCTTCCCGAATCCCTGGGACCACAATGATCTGAAACTTAGTGAAGGCGAGCAGCGAAGGCGGGAATTGATCGAACTCGTCAATGAAATGGATAACGGTTTCTCGGGCCCCGCACAGACTTATGCGTATGACGACTTGTCTGACGACGAGTACACTGGGGAGCAAGGTCTCGCCATCAGCCCATCTGATGAGTTTGACAACAACATGCATGCAACCCTGAAAGCAGGCGACGAGAGTGGGACCCATCTTAGGCGTCGGTCACCCGTAGCAGGTCAGGCAACTCCGAGGCCTGCACCCATATCAGTGGCTTTTTCCGGTGACCGGACGGAATATCCCTCGCCGAGAAGTTTGTCCAGTCTTGCCAAGGACCAGACGAGAGCCTCTAAAAAGAACCAGGGTACAGAACTTTCACCATTATCGGAATACTCTGGTGATGAAGATGCGCAATACGTTCCCGATAGAGCCATTTCTCCATCGCAAAGGCCTCATACAAGTCCCCTAGCACGTTCGTCATTCAAAAATGCCCGTGAAGGCGATCGTCCCTTACCGTCACGTGAGCCATCTGGTAGAACTCCTACCGTTGGCGTCGCTCCTCTCAACTTGACGCGCCTTCCGAACCGCACCTCTGGCTCTGCGAGGTCGTCAGAGAAGACGCTTCGGACGAGCCGAGAGCCATCCACGACTAGCTCCTACAAGTCCATTTCTGATGGTGCGCATAGCTCAAGTGGAATACGGGCCCTTAATCGGGCTAATGGGCGCAAAGGGACACAATATTCACCTCGCGTGCGGGATAACCCCCTTCCCCATGCCGATAGTTCGTCATCCATTGAGAGTCTCCGTTGGCAACATGAAGACCAGTCTATTAGCGTAGACGCAGAAGCGATCTTCGAACAACTCGGCACGAGACGTCAATCTGTTGCTAATGAGAATTCTTCAATGCTATCGCAACGGCAAGGGAAAAGGCTAGATTTCCCGACAAACCGTTCCTCAAAGCCACCTTCGCCTAGAGAAGCGCCAAACTTACCTCCCCAACCCACCGCTGACTTGTCCGATAGCCACAACATTCCTCCTCAGGCTCATGAACCACATGTAGTCCAACGACCGCGGCGCGGCGAACGGAACTCGCAGGCGTCCGACGCTGAACAGCGAACATGGCTTTCCACGGTATCCTCATCGGCCTATCATTCGCTGCTGGATCGCTACGGTGAAGTCGAGATAAAGAGACAACAAATTATTTGGGATCTCTGTGAGACCGAGAGAGCCTTCGTCAGGCGGCTACAGACTTTCGTGCGCTTATTCATTTGCCCGCTGCGCATGAAAGATAGTGTGACGTGGCTCGCTGGTGTACCTCCCGAGGTCGCGCGATTATTCGACTGGCTGGAAGATATCATTAACTTACACGCGCAGATATCATCAGCTTTACGTGCTATCGTTTCGGAGCAGTACCCGATCGTGATGCGCGTCGCCGGGAGAGTACGAAGCTTCGTATCGCGCCTGGAAGTTCATCAACCATATGTTGTTCGGTTGGAATCTGCCACGCTATTGATCAAGCGGCTGAGCGGCGAATCTAATAGCGACTTTGGCGAGTTTATCAGGATCCAACAGGAGCAGGACGAATGTCTCGGGTGGAGCGTGGAAGCCTTCTTGGTCGAGCCGGTCAATAGACTTGTTGACTACCCAATCTACTTCAAGGTACGCACCAAACACCCTTCTAGTCATCCACCTCTAAGACCATATATCATCGCCCAGCGGCTTCTAGACGTCACCCCTCAGGGCCATCCTGACCACCTAGCCACTTTTTCGCTCCTCCACTGCACCGAGACTATCATTCGCGTGATGCGCGAAGTGAAGCTCCAGGAAGAAGAGTATGAGTTGGTCAAAGACCGCATGGGACATATCAAAGGCTTGCCCACATCCGTACAGCTGGCTCACCGATCGCGAAGGCTGCTGGCCAGGGGCAGATTGGAGCGTGAGAATCCTCGTGGCAAGGCCCGCGCAGCCACCACCGGTGGAGAACCTCATGAACACGGGCGTTCTCATCACGCTGCTGGGGTTAGACAATCAAGACTCATCAGCGTCATCCAGTCAAGGGCTGTGCGCTCTGATTCGATAAGGACGACGTCAGAATCGAACGCCTCGATAGGGTCGCGCTTTTCCGACGATTTGCAGAGCAGGCCCCATCCATCGAACTTCTTACGACATTCTCGATCCACTTCGTCCCTGGCACGTCCAGACGTCTGGGAAGGCCAGTTTAACTCCCCGATTAATGCGCATTCGGTCCCAGAAATACGCACAGAGACACTTTATACCCTTGTTTTCAACGACCTCATTCTCTTTGCTTCGCCCATTTACGATTCGAATGCTCGTCACGATCGGGAAATGCCGGAAGATTCGTGGGATTTAATCGAGGGAGTAGGAATATCCCGCGTCTTAAAAGTGATAGAAGATTCAAGTCGAATTGTCTTGGATTTGCTCCCTGTGGATCTAGAGAATATAGCAACAGGGAGAATACCCGACAGCGGACAAGTCATTACGCTTTCTCTCACCGTTCCTCCTGTGTCATCCTCGGGGACGCAGTTGGATACGGCCGGCTTATCTCGTCTTCGCCATAACTGGGTATCAGCATTCCAAGAGTGTGCAGAGTACACGCTTCGCGCTCTGTCATTTCCGACTGAGTCAGGAAAGCTAGCTGCACCCACTCCAGGCCTGGCGTGGGAATCTGGTAACAACAACCCGCAAACTTCTGTACTACCAGCGAGTGGTCTACTACCTCTGCCGAAGAGCCCTTCTGCACAAATGGCAGAGCAGGGAGCTGATCCTTCCGAGCAGGAGCGAGAGGCCCGCGGGTGGTGGGGTTTACGTTTCCAGCATGTCCTTCGCGAGATGCAGCGCGACCACGGTTTTGCTGGTGCGCTGATCACCGTTCCGTTGTCGTCCAGCACACCCGCACCTGGTGGTGGTGGTGGTGGTGGTATGGACGCCGCTACCATTGGAAAACGCCGTACATCCCAACCGCGTGTGCTTAAACTTCCTTCGCTTTCGTCATCTGAATCTGTAACCAATCGTCGGCCCTGACCTACCACAGCGTGCCTGTCTGTATCTTATCTCCGCTCGGTCTATGATAGTACCTTAGCATGTATTTACTCTCACTTTGTATCCTTACCTTTTTCTTACAGGACCTCGTTATTTCGTAAATTCAATTGTTTTACTGTAATTATAAAATCGGCTTCTTCTATATATGATCCTCCGCATCGTAAAGAACATATTTACATATTTTCGCATGCCACCACGTTACAGTAAACCTGGCAGTCCTAGCTCCATTTGAGAAGTTCAATGTGGTCGTAGGCTACGTCATAAACTCGATCTACGACGATGCCGCTCGTCTCATTTATTTTACTCGGCACTACTACTGGAGGAGAGGCCTCAATCTTAAAGTTTGATGCAGACATCCAGACTCAATTCAACTGAAGATTGAGGTGGTGCAAAAATAGAGATCCAGGGCGCCGGCCCAAACCTTCAGTTAACTTGACAGTAGTAGTACACCAACATTTTAATCCCTAATTGCCGCATGGACCACGGAACAAATATGAAATATGGAGCAGCGTTGCATTCAAGAGAGAATATGTGTCTTTGAAACGGACTTGGTCGGAAATTCCAAGCGCCGGTAACCCAATTTTGCCAGCGACGGAGCGAAGGCCACAGCATCTCACCCAAGCATCATGATACATGATTTGCTATCTCCGCAGACGTACATCTCCACACAAGAAGCCAGTACAGTGCGCTTCCCCTACGAGCATACACCCTGTTCGAGAGCGAAAACCGGGGTGGGTCGTTAGCATTGAGGCGGGTCTTACAGAATTTTAATGATTAACGTAGTCAAATTGGGGACGACGATGTGGCTTCTTTCTTACTGCTGGTGGCGTGTTACTACGCAGGCGTACGGTGGCCAAGTTTCAATTCATTCATGTTATCCACGAGGCCTGGGATAAGTGCACGTGTGTGGAGTGGGAGTGGAAGAAGTAGCAAAAGGGGAAAAGGTACGTGTCGGAGGGCGATCGAAGAAGGGAGGCGGGCGAGTGATGCGGCGAGGGACTGGCGAGGGACAATGGTAATTACATTATCAGATAAAGATACAATAAGGGATGGCTCGACTCGTGTTCACCATCGCGGACTTTTGGCTTTTTTTTAGCCGAAAGTACAAAGGTACGCGGATCGGATGATACTCTATGCATGACGCATGACGATCACGGATGATAACAGAGTTGACTTGACTTGACATTTGGCATGGAACTCGAACTAAAAGAAGACTATAAATTAGACTTGGAGAGAGAGACGAAAATCATCTACAGTACGTGTGCTTGTAATAACGTCGTATCAAAAAAAAAAAAAGAATAAAAATGTACAAAGTTACAGTTTGAACAAACGTCGATACCGCATAATACTGTA
>QLOU01000666.1:0-12931 GCA_003313715.1 Russula abietina
CCATTCAAGGAATGTCCCAGACCATTCAAGGAATGTCCCAGACCATTCAAGGAATGTCCCAGACCATTCCACGAATGTCCCAGACCATTCAAGAAATGTCCCAGACCATTCCACAAATGTCCCAGACCATTCCACAAATGTCCCAGACCATTCCACAAATGTCCCAGACCATTCCACAAATGTCCCAGACCATTCAAGAAATGTCCCAGACCATTCCACAGATGTCCCAGACCATTCAAGGAATGTCCCAGACCATTCCACGGATGTCCCAGGCCATTCCACGGATGTCCCAGACCATTCCACGAATGTCCCAGATCATTCCACGGATGTCCCAGACCATTCAAGGAATGTCCCAGACCATTCCACGGATGTTCCAGACCATTCAAGGAATGTCCCAGATCATTCCACGGATGTCCCAGACCATTCCATGGATGTCCCAGGCCATTCCACGGATGTCCCAGACCATTCCACGGATGTCCCAGACCATTCCAGGAATGTCCCAGACCATTGAGATAGTTATGATGAGTTATTGATAACTAAGCTTTATTAAGACTAGGCAATTTCAAATGGACCCCAGACACCCGGTGTTTGGTCTGGGCCAATCACTTGTCCCAGACCAAACATTGTCCCATACTTTGCCTAGGACAAAAAAAATTGTCCCCCCTAATAGGGCCAATACCTATGAGGAATTGTTTGCCCTAATAGGGGGTCAAATATGGGTAACCTGAAGTGCCACCAGAGGGAAAGTTGCCAAGCTTCATTGGCCCATGTGGCTTGTAAGTTCCCATGTGCAAGACTGTTACTGATTGGGTCTGGAGGACCCATGGGTCGGGTGCAGATAGAGCCCGAAGGGGCTAAGATAAAAGGGGTGGATGCATCTTAGGACATATGGATGCAAGCGAATACAGGATATACTACCTCCTATGTGACTGTATAAGGTCGTGATGGGTTGTGACAGGATGACTGGATCATTGGTCTCCAACACCCCCCCGTGAGCTATATCACCCTGCACAGTTTACAGAACAGGTGTATCAAAACCCACCAGCCAAAAATTCAGTGGGAAAAAAGGCATGGTTGGGAAAGCTACTGCCTGGTTACTGCAACTTTAACCCCCCTGCAATTGATGTAATGTGTTGAGCGCTCATGGTTGCATTGGTGTGGGAAGTTTTGTTGTGGTGATGATATGTATTGCATATGAAGTCCATTACACCAGCAGGGTCATTCACATATGTTGGAGAACATCTTGGTTACGGGTTACATGTGGAGTTGGATGGACGTAGGCATTGGCATGTGTGGTAAGGATCAAGACTTGAGAGGGCCTTGTTGAGACTGTTTCCCTGCGCTGAGTATTGGGTGGGTGGACACAAGGTGCTGGTGTGTGTGGTTGAGACAATGGGCTTTGTTGATGAGATGGCCAGGTCACTGGTCCATGACACCCCCCTATGAACTGCATCATCCTGGCAATGAAAAGTCTTTTGTGTCAGAGTTACATGGGTCTGGGTTGCAAGTTGCACTTGTTTAAGCTTTGGTTGGGTTAGACGGAGGTCCATTTGGAGGTAGTGTTTGCAAGTAGATTGTATGCATGCGTGTGAGAATGTAGGGGACGGTTGAGATGTCAGGTGTGTGTTTAAAACTTGGCTAGAGGATTAGGTGGAGCTACATGCAGTTTAGCAGTTACATATGGAGTGTGTTTGATGACGTGCAGAGGAGAAGATGAAAGCAGGGGTTCACAACGACGTGGAAAACGTCTAAGGTTAGCTTGCAACAGTTTAAAAGGGTCACTCATATACGACAAAGAATGCCTGAGTTTGGTTAAAGGTTGTTCGTGCACAAGAGAGAATGCCTGGGGTCGTTTGTGTATGATGTGGGATACCCATGGTTGGGTTGTTCAAGAATGGGTTTACAGTTTTAGAATTTGTCTGCATATGGTGCAGAACGCCCTGGGTATGGTTTAAGTATTTGAAGTCCCCAGCCATTTATGATGAAGGATGCCCTAGTTTTGGTTTAGTGTTGTTCATATACTATAGAATGCCTGGTTAGTTTTGGATACAGATGGGTCATTCGTGTAAGACAGAGAATGCCCAGGGTACAGTTTTTGGTTTTACAGGGTCGTTCATCTACGACAGAGAATGCCCATGGTACAGTTTTGGGTTTAGAGGGTCGTTTGTCTATGACAGAGAATGCCCATGGTACAGTTTTCAGTTTACAGGGTCATTCATCTATTATGAGGATGCCCATGATACAGTTCTGGTTTACAGGGTCATTCATTTATAATAGAGGATGCCCATGGTATAGTTTTGGTTTATAGGGTCATTCATTTACGATGAAGGACACCCATGGTATGGTTTTGGGTTTACAGGGCCATTCGTTTATGATGGAGGACGCCCGTGGTACGGTTTTGGTTTACAGGGTCATTCGTTTATGATAGAGGATGCCCATGGTATGGTTCTGGTTTATAGGGTCATTCATTTATGATGGGGGATGCCCGTGGTATGGTTTTGATACGGTATGGTTTGGTGTAATTGTGTTTGTGCTGGCAAGCGAGACAACAAAGTTATGCCAGAAGGTTGTCCACTTCTGTGGGGGATGTGTGGGCTTGGTTTGGTTTGGGGGGTTGGTAAGAGGCGTCTATGTATGATGAAGTGCGTTATTGTGGCACTGCGCATGTTGGATGGTGTTGTGGCGAGAAACTGTCGCACAAATGAGTGGTGGGCATTGCTGACTTGAGTGCGCTTGTGCAATAGGCACTAAGGCCCACAGTGCTGGTTTCATGCATGGGGGTGATGCTAACGCTCAATGCGATGGCGTATTCTTAGTAGGGTTGATGACACCGAGAGACAGTGCTGATGTCAAGTGCGATATGCACGAGATGTTGACAGAGGAAACATTTGAACCAGCAGTGGAATCATTAAGAGAGTGTGATCAACTTGAAGATGAAATTCGAATCATAGGAACCAGAGGTGTGAGATGGGGTTCATGTGTGGAGGACAACTAAGAGTCTTAAACATGTGCGTGACTTGGCAGCCAGATGACAGATGTAGGGCCAATGTATGCGCTAGGTGTATGTGCAGGAATGGAATCTGGGCTGCAAGTAATAGCTGGGGTCCGCCATGTGGGTTATATGTGTGTCAGCACGAGTCGGTGGTGCAAGCAACATTTTTTATCAGACAATGGAAAGTGTTGGTGTAGGCGTGGGAACAGGAATCCTGGCCGCAAGTTATGGTGGTTGAGACAAGCGTCCCAAAAGTGGCCATGGTTTGTGTGTGGTTTATATGCGTGTGAATCGGTGGCGTGAGTGTCATTGTTTATTAGACATTGGAAATCACTTGTGTATGCGTGAGAATGGGGTGTCCATGAGGCCGTGAGGGTGTCAAGGCTGTTATTGATGACTGCTGATTATTGAGGTATGGAAACAAGAGACAAGGCAGCGTGAGAAGTTTTATGAGACAAGATTGGGTAGTGAGTACAAGGTTTTAAGCACTGGGCAGGGCCCATAACCTGTTACTGATTGGGTCTGGAGGACCCATGGGTCGGGCGCAGATAGAGCCCAAAGGGGCTAAGATAAAAGGGGTGGATGCATTTTAGAATGTATGAATGCAAGTGAATATAGGATATACTACCTCCTATGTGACTGTATAAGGTCGTGATGGGTTGTGACAGGGTGACTGGATCATTGGTTCCCAACAAAAACCTTGTATTGGCCCACTTTATTTACAATAGCATTCGGGTAATTAGTTCACATGGGCTCATTAAATACATAATAGCTGTAATACAATGCCCTTGTATTGGCCCAGACAGCTCATAAGTTCTTCTCAATGAGCTGTTGCTGATGGAATTGCATTGGCTAACTGCCAGATACTGCTAATGACCTCCTAATGGCCAAGAATTATTTGACAGCACTCTTCCGATGGCTTTGAGTTGGCCCATCCCCTCTCTAACGATGTAATGTAGATAGGATGGAATCAGCCTAGGATAATCCAAAGGCAAATCCACTAAAGACTTTGAATTGGCCCATCCAGTCTTCAAGGAGCCATTGCAGATGAAATCATGTTGGCCAATTGCCAGATGCTGCCAATGACCTCCTGGTGGCCCAGAACTACATGACAGTAATTCTGCCGATAGCTTCAAGTTGGCCCATTCAGTTCTCAGTGATGTTACCGGACAGTGAGTCCCTGGAAGAGAGGGTGCTGACTGTTTACCAAAGCGCATTTGCTGGGCAAATGCGACTGTTCTGTTCTCTTTTCAACTCTGCTCTTGCTATGTGCAATTGTGTTGACTCGTGGACTGATATGGTGACTCATTGACCGTATGCCTTAGATCCAGATCTGTTGGATCTATAGTAACAAGTTCATTACCCAGTTTTCGACCAGATTTGTCTCTGTCCATTACTTTATGCATTATCTGCTTTACGATACAGTGTGCCTCAAGATGTCTGCTTTGTATTTCCTTACTATACGTGTCTGAAGAGATCTGTTGTTTACATCTTGATTCTGAATAGTTACTCAATACATTACAGAATGACTTCATTGACCAAGTTACTGCCGCACAAAACAAGGACTTCTGATTCGCAGAACCCTGTTACAAGTTTAGCAGTGACAAAAGGGAACCACCTCTGATTCGCAAAGAGTTTCCTTAAAAGTCTACAAAGTCGTTCAAGCTTCGCATTTCATTACTATACATGTTCAAGAATGCCTTCCAAGACATTGCCACCCCTTGTAGAGGGAATGGTGGACTCTATGGTAAGGATGTTACCGGACAGTGAATCCCTAGAAGAAAGGGCTCTGACTGTTTACCAAAGCGCGTTTGCCGGACAAACGCGACTGTTCTGTTCTCTTTTCGATTCTGCTCTCACTATGTGCAATTGTGTTGACTCATGGACTGGTATAGTGACCCGTCGACCATATGCCTTAGATCCAGATCTGTTAGATCTATAGTGACGAGTTCATAGCCCAGTCTTCGACCAGATTCGTTCGTGTCCCCTACGTTACATATCGTCTGCTTTACGATACAGTGTGCCTCAAGAAGCCTGCTTTACATCTCCTTACTATACGCATCTGAAGGGATCTGTCTACTTACATCTTGCTTCCGAACAGTTACTCAATACGTTACAGAATGACTCTGTTGACCACGTTACTGCCGCACAAAACAAGGACTTCTGATTCGCAGAACCCTGTTACAAGTTTAGCAGTAACAAAAAGGGAACCACCTCTGATTCACAAAGAGTTCCCTTAAAAGTCTACAAGGTCGTTCAAGCTTCGCATTTCATTACTATACATGTTCAAGAATGCCTTCCAAGACATCACCACTCCATATAAAGGGAAGGGTGAGCTCTATGGTGGAGATATGTCCAAAACGCGAAAGGGAGTGAGTAGAGGTGTCCACAATATCGTGCTTTTGGCCCTGTTTGGCTTTGCTTGATAGATTTCGTTTGTTTTGAGTATAAATAGCCCTGTAGTTGTTACCGGAGAAGCTTCAGACTTCTCTTGAATCATATTCTGTGTTTCTAAAACGCTTCTGAAGTTCTCTATATCAAATTATACTCTTCAAACGAACCTCTTCACCACCTTCTCTCCCACGGTTACTTCAAGGTAACAAATCTTAGAAATACGAACAACGCGTTGCAATACATTGTTCAGAAGGCTTCTAAAAGCATAAATAGAAATCTATAGAATTGAGTGCTCGTGTTACGAATAGTCAAGTCACTCAAACCCAAACCAAGTCGTATAAGTGGGCCAGTAAATCGGCTAAAGCCTGAACACCTCACAGAGCATATCAAAGGATATGTCCAAAACGTGAAAGGGAGTGAGTAGAGGTGTCCACAATATCGTGCTTTTGGCCCTGTTTGGCTTTGCCTAATAGATTTCATTCGTTTTGAGTATAAATAGCCCTGTAGTTGTTACTGGAGAAGCTTCAGACTTCTCTTGAATCATATTTTGTGTTTCTCAATGTCTCTGAAGCTCTCCATATCCAATTATACTCTTCAAATAAAACTCCCTTCACTATCTTCCTTCCCACGGTTACTTAAAGTCACAAACTCTAGAAATAAGAACAGCATATTGTAATACGCTCTTTGGAAGGCTTCTAAAAGCATCAATAGAAGTCTATAGATTTGAGTGCTCATGTTATGAATAATTCAAGCCACTCAACCAGTCGAACCAATTGTACAAGTGGGCCAATGAATCAGCTAAAGCCTGAACATCTCACAGAGCGTATCAAGTGAGCTGCTATTGATGGAATCACATTGGCCAACTGCCAGATGCTGCTGATGACCTCCTAATGGCCCATAATTACATGAAAGCCATTCTGTTGATGGCTTCAAGTTGGCCCACCCCCACTCTAAAAATGTAATACAGATTGGATGGAATTGGCTCAGCATAATTCAAAGGCAATTTTACCAAAGACTTTAAGTTGGCCCATCTAGTCTTCAATGAGCCATTGCTGATAGAATCACATTGGCCAACTGCCAGATACTGCTGATAATCTCCTGGTGGCCCAGAATTATATAACAGTGGTTCTGCTGATAGCTTTGAGTTGGCTCATCCAGTCCTCAATGAGCTGCTGCCAATAGAATCACATTCAATGTGATTGCAATTGGTGTCACGTCAATTTAGGGTGTCATCAATACTAATTAAAGAATATATAGCAATATAACTGGCAACTAGTGTTTGACCCATGCTACATATGGTAAGGGAAAGTGAAGTTTTTACATGAAGAGAATTAATTTATGAATGAAATGTGAGATGAGTATGGTTCAATGTGACCCAATGAATACATCAACATAATGGCAGTTGCATTACAACTCACGCATGTGTCATTGTCTTAAAGAAACAGGACAATAAATTATATGTCCTATGTAATATATTGAGGCATAATTATTTCTAGAACTTGAGCAGCACAAGAACATAGATTTTTACATACAGATTACAAAGATGAGGAAGATGACAGGAAATGACGAGAACAAACAGGACAGCGATACAGTACATTAAAAGAAGCATAAGTAGGCGATTTTGGGTCATTTTTTACGTTTAGCAGCATAGGTGGAAGGACCTGCAATGGGTTGTATTGCTATAGTGCTTGAAGGAGAGAATGGTAACAGAACAGAGGAGGAGTCATAGTTGTATTGGAAACAGAAGGAACATGAATATAAGGATGGCACTATTGTTATATGTGAACAGTGAGGAGTAGAGGGCAAAGTGAGAATGTAAGAAATTTACCAGGCTTTCGAGTCTTTGATGCAGAAGGCATCCCTCTGTCGAGGAAGCATATATTGTCGACGTCAATGTGAAATTGAATTGGTTGCTGGTCCATGTTGGTCTTGACTTTGTTAAGCATTTCTTCAATATAAAATATTTGTGTGTTGGATCGGGATGGATGGCTTCCCTCTGTATTTATTGAAAGTGAAGTTTCCTTGAATAGGTAGGATGGAGTGGTCGTGATTGTTTTTGTATTGGGAAATATATTGGGTGATGTTTACCTGAAATGTGTGTTTGTCATTATTATAGTTGAAAGACAATCTGGCAACAGTAAGATGAGAACGTTGTTGGTTTTGAAAGGAATCAGCTATATAGTTGTAAGAACGTTGGTGCATAGAGATGAAGAGATGCGAAACATATATAAACAATGTCACCCAGAACATGCATGTCGTCAAAGACGTCATCAATGGTTTGGAATGAAAGAGATTGGTCTGTTTTGACAGTTTCGTTGACAGTGGAAGGTTCGTCATCATGTTGAGAAACAACAGGACTGTCAGTTGAGTTGAGTTGTGTATGGTAAGTGTTGTTGTTTTTTGCAATCTGGAAGGAATGTGAAGAGAACGGGGTGATGAAAGTGAAGGGAAATGGATTTAAATCCAACAGAAGTAGTGTCCAATGTCTGGAAAGACAATGTTTTTACTGTTGTAATATTGAAATTCACCAGTAAGGGTGTGATAGGGCCCAAGCTAGCATTGACTGTCGAAAATGAGGGGAAAAGGTTGATTGGTGACCAGTCTTGGATTTTCAAGGTTAATTAAACTGGATAGGGTAGCCATTGGGAGTGTTAAGAAACGAGGAAGAAGGGCAAAGGTAACATTTGATACTGTCTAAGATAGTGTGAAAGCAGGGTTACGTGGAAGCAGATGACATCATAACAATATAAATGGAGTGAACAAAGAGTATGATGAGTAAGATGGCACAGATGATGATGTGATCAGGCAGAGAGGGAAAAGTGAGTGGTGAAAATGGGTTTAGTAAGCAGGGGACAAATACCTATTCATTGATGGCCAATGTAAGGAATGCTAAGTAATGTTAGCAGAAGGTAGTGGAGTCGAATGCAGATGACAATGTGGAAGAGGGCGGGTGTTACCGGACAGTGAGTCCCTAGAGGAGAGGGCGCTGACTGTTTACCAAAGCGCATTTGCTGGACAGACACGACTGTTCTATTCTCTTTTCGATTCTGCTCTCGCTATGTGCAATTGTGTTGACTCATGGACTGATATAGTAACTTGTCGACCATACGCCTTAGATCCAGGTCTGTTAGATCTATAGTGATGAGTTCATTGCCCAGATTTCGACCAGATTCGTCCATGTCCCCTACTTTACATATCGTCTGCTTTACGATACAGTGTGCCTCAAGATGTCTGCTTTGTGTTTCCTTACTATACGTCTCTGAAGGGATCTGTCCGTTTACATCTTGCTTCCGAATAGTTACTCAATACGTTACAAGAATGACTTTGTCGACCAAGTTACTGCCGCACGAGTGACAAAGGGGACCACCTCTGATTCGCAAAGAGTTCCCTTAAAAGTCTACAAAGTTGTTCAAGCTTTGCATTTCATTACTATACATGTTTAAGAATGCCTTCCAAGACATCACTGCTCTATATAAAGGGAAGGGAGAGCTCTATGGTAGAGATATGTCCAAAACGCGAAAGGGAGTGAGTAGAGGTGTCCACAATATCGCACTTTTGGCCCTGTTTGGCTTTGCCTGATAGATTTCGTTCGTTTCAAGTATAAATAGCCTTGTAGTTGTTACCGGAGAAGCTTCAGACCTCTCTTGAATTATATTCTGTGTTCTTTAACACTTCTGAAGCTCTCCATATCAAATTATACTCTTCAACAAATTCCCTTCACTATCTTCTTTCCCACGGTTACTTCAAAAGTAACAAACTCTAGAAATACAAACAGCGTATTGTAATACGTTGTTCAGAAGGCTTCTAAAAGCATCAATAGAAGTCTATAGATTTGAGTGCTCGTGTTACGAATAATCCAAGTCACTCAAGGCCGAATCAAGTCGTACAAGTGGGACAGAAAATTGGCTAAAGCCTGAATGCCTCACAGAGCGTATCAGTGGGTAAGAGAGATGTAGTATATTATTAATAAGGAGGAGAGGTCATTGATGGAGGAGGTAGTTGAAAGAGAGAAATTACCTATTTCTTGTTTGGAAGATTTCATGATAAACAATGTTTGTCGTTCAAGCATTGGTAGCAGTCGGAGAGAGGAGAATTTTGACATAATTGGGTGAGGTTGCACGAGAGAGGGCGACGTATAATTGGCCATGTGTAAAAATGGGTTCTTGTAAGTTGAGTCCGATATTGATATGCTCTGTGAGGCGTTCAGGCTTTAGCTGATTTGCTGGCCCACTTATACGACTTGGTTTGGGTTTGAGTGACTTGACTATTTGTAACACGAGCACTCAATTCTATAGACTTCTATTTATGCTTTTAGAAGCCTCCTGAACAATGTATTGCAACGCGTTGTTCATATTTCTAAGATTTGTTACCTTGAAGTAACCGTGGGAGAGAAGGTGGTGAAGAGGTTCGTTTGAAGAGTATAATTTGATATAGAGAACTTCAGAAGCGTTTTAGAAACACAGAATATGATTCAAGAGAAGTCTGAAGCTTCTCCGGTAACAACTACAGGGCTATTTATACTCAAAACAAACGAAATCTATCAAGCAAAGCCAAACAGGGCCAAAAGCGCGATATTGTGGACACCTCTACTCACTCCCTTTCGCGTTTTGGACATATCTCCACCATAGAGCTCACCCTTCCCTTTATATGGAGCGGTGATGTCTTGGAAGGCATTCTTGAACATGTATAGTAATGAAATGCGAAGCTTGAATGACCTTGTAGACTTTTAAGGGAACTCTTTGCGAATCAGAGGTGGTTCCCTTTTTGTTACTGCTAACTTGTAACAGGGTTCTGCGAATCAGAAGTCCTTGTTTCGTGCGGCAGTAACGTGGTCAACGGAGTCATTCTGTAACGTATTGAGTAACTGTTCGGACGCAAGACGTAAGTAGACAGATCCCTTCAGATGTGTATAGTAAGGAGATGTAAAGCAGGCTTCTTGAGGCACACTGTATCATAAAGCAGACGATATGTAACGTAGGGGACACGAACGAATCTGGTCGAAGACTGGGCTATAAACTCGTCACTATAGATCTAACAGATCTGGATCTAAGGCATATGGTCGATGGGTCACTATACCAGTCCATGAGTCAATACAATTGCACATAGTGAGAGCAGAATCGAAAAGAGAACAGAACAGTCGCGTTTGTCCAGCAAACGCGCTTTGGTAAACAGTCAGCGCCCTTTCTTCTAGGGATTCACTGTCCGGTAACAGATATGACGAATTGATTATCCTTGTGCTTTATTGATTGTGAGGGCAAATGTGAGCTGAATGGGAAATTGACGATGGCAAATGTTAAAAGTTAAATTAGGCTGGGCTGATGGTGTAAGTGAAATTTGAGGAATAAAGGCTTCTTTATTGTTGTGTTCGCTGCCAAGGATTTTTACATGAAGAATGTGATGAGTCGCTTTGAGTAAAACCATGCAAGTTTCATTACAAAGCCTATTAGAAGGGGAGAGATTTCTAAGGAGGATGAGAGGATAGCCAGATTTCAGCATCAGTTCTCCAAGTGGGAGACTAAATAGTCTTCTGCTGCAAACAAATTTGATGGAAATGTCATCACATTCATTCTTGATAGCAGAGTTTTGTTTGATACTATTTGTACTGTGAAACACTAAAAGTTGACCAGGGAAAAGTTGAAGAATGGAATTGTTAATGTCTTTAATGGCAGAATTCTGCATAGTGAGAATGATTCAGTTAAGAAAGTATAGGGGTGGAGGGATGAGTGTGTTAATATTAGAATAAATCTGTTTAATAAGGAAATGAAAGTCAGGAACATGCATGGCAGGGTCAAAAGAAATTGTGCCACTGTAATTAATGTTTATGCTGTGCCCAACATCAAGAAGCCATTGAGCAAACATGAGTTCCTATGCTGTTGCTTGAGAGAGCTGCATGTTTGTATGAAGAGAGAGAATAGTGATATCTTTTCATAGGTATGAGTGTGGAAGAGAAATGGCAATAATGTTACCTTGGAAAGAGTCAAGGCCAACAGGTAATGTTTGTTGAAAGTCTCCTTTGAAGACAATTGTCTTACCTCTGAAGGGGACCGTTTCGTTGTCACATAAGTTACAAAGAATGTGGTTGAGAGCTTTATATATGAAACGACTCTGCATAGGTGCTTCATCCCAGATTATGAGATGAATACATCATAATAGATCTGCACGTCAGTCTTATTTTGATATATTGCACTATGAGTCTGGATCAAGTGATGATACAGGAATACGGAAAGTGGAGTGTGCAGTGTGACCACCAGGAAGAAGAAGTGCGGCAATTCCGTTAGATGCAATATACAGGACAATTTTTCTGATAGACCATAGACAATGGCAAAGTGCATTATAAACATATGTTTTTCTAGTACCGCCAGGACTGTTAAGGAAAAAAGAGTTGCCTATCTACATTGTTGATAGCGGTGATTATAGTTTCATATGTGTGTAGTTGTTCCAGAATGTGTTGTATATTTTTGATGTGCTGTTGAGACAGTTCGAGCTTGTTGTTTCAATTATATGAGAGTTGTTCAGTAATAAGAGGATTTCCATTGATGTGTAACCAGTTCTCATGTGGGAGGGGCATGTTTAGAAAGTTTCCAAGTGAATAACCTAAGTTGGCCAGAATTCCATTTAGAAGAAACAGGTTGTAGTTGAGAACACGGTCAAGAGAGGGATTTGTGATGCGAATGAAGAGATTGTCACAGATATGTTCACCAAACTCATTCCATAGGAGTTCAGGAGAGGAAATCTGGCAGAAAAGCAGCATAGTTGCGAATAGAAATTGGAGGTGGGACCCACTTTGAATATGGGATGCCTTAGAAAGACAAATGTGTCATTCACCATCATTGTTAAGAAGGCCACATGTATGACATGTGTCTTGAAAAGTCATGTATTTCAGACCATTCAGTCAAAAAATTACATAAAACTGGTATATCCGACATGTACATTTCTCGTAGAATTGGGTGTATCCGACGACCGGCCGACAATGCATATAATTGGGAGCGGCCGACCATATTTTTCTAGGGGTCACAAATGTAATACTAATTAATTATGCTAGGTATGATTTTCTCGGCTGATACCAATTTTGTGGTTACTCATAACTGTGGTATCGGCCGATTATAATATATATAAGGTTCGGCTGATACCAACTAAGTGGCTACTTACAATTACATATATGTGGTATTGGCCGATCATGGTGTATAAAATGGTCGGCCGATACCAACTAAGTGGTTACTTACAATTACATATATGTGGTATTGGCCGATCATGATATATAAGGTGGTCGGCCGATACCAACTAAGTGATTACTTACAGTTACATATATGTGGGATCGGCCGATCATGGTGTATAAGATGGTCGGCCGATACCAACTAAGTGGTTACTCACAATTACATATATGTGGTATCGGCTGATCATGATATATAAGGTGGTCAGCCGATACCAACTAAGTGATTACTTACAGTTACATATATGTGGTATCGGCCGATCATGCATCAGCAAACCATGTTTCATCTTGGCAGTGCTGTGCAGAAGCTCACAGAACCACAGTAGCTACAGTAG
>QLOU01000673.1:0-14744 GCA_003313715.1 Russula abietina
GGGGCCCTCGACAGCCTCCAGTATACTGCGATAATAACCGTAATTGGACGCAGGATGGATGATCTTGCGGAGGGGGTCCACGGAATGTTCCCTGCTCGCGTTGACCCACGTGAAATGTAAGCGCGAGATCAAGACGCTCGACAGCGCAGCCACAATCGAGCTCATAGACGAAAAATTGTTAAGGGTTCGACATTTCTGTAGATGACGGTTTGGGTCAGACGAACCTTTGAATTAGGTAACCCGTTACAACGCACCTCGGCAACACGAATCCAGAAGTCGATCACGTTAGCACGCTTCCCCAGCGCTGGGACCTCGAGAATGCTACATTTCACCCAGTCGGCCAATCTGTCGTGTGCTGCACAGAAGGAACGGATGTTCTTAACAGCGTCACCCTCCTTCGTCTTTGACCAGAGAAAGCATTCTTGTGGGCGAATTTTGCGGTAAAGATCCGATTCCAATAAAGAGAGATGCTGGGCTACCTCCAGCGGATCCATGCGGACTAGCTCGAGAACGTCCCCCTTCCGCATTTTCTTCCGTTTTCTCGTAGGAAGGACAATCGCCTCGGACACAGATGGATCAGCAAACGTCTGGAACGGGATTGAAGTCAACTGAGAGAAGTACAACTCATTGGGACCGTACCAGACGTTCTAGCGACTTCAACATATGCTTTGCCGTTAATGCGAGTGCGGGTGGAGTGACAATAAGACGTAGGAAATCTTGTAGTTTCGGCGCAACTTCTGGATCTTGGTTCAGCAGGTCATACTCCTCAAGCCACATCGTCAGCACGGTCAACACGCGCTTTTGAGTTGGCCGCAGCTTTTCACGCTTCCATTGCTCAAACTCTTCCTCGGATAGATTCGGCGGTGCGTCTGACTCATACTGTGCAGCGAGAAGACCAAAAATTTCTGTGGCTGTCGCGAAAGTGCGGAATGTGACAAGGAAAGCACGACGGAAGATTTCCTGTTGGGACGCTCCTGCAACACATTGATCAGATACTTATAGTTGCGGTGCACTAAATCGGTTCTCACGCAGAGGGTTCACCACCAGATGTTCCACAAGAGCTGGCAAAGTCCCAGCTTTGACCGTACCGTCAAACTCCAGTTTGATTTCTTCTTCACCGTGACGATGTCTAAGAAACCAGGGAAGATTTGCTTGTGCTTGCTTGGCGTTGTGAAACGCCTGTGCACTATCATCTCCCGTTAGTTGCAAAACCTTGCCAGGTCGGGGGCGTGCATTAGGTGGAAATGGACACGGTAACGGCGACAGAGGAATATCTAGGAAGCTAACGAGGGATGATAATTGATCGGAAGTCTGCGCTCGCGCGAATGATCCCGATGGGCTATCTGGTAGATTGATGGCACTGTCGGAGGAATTACGGCGATGGGCGCTAATCTTGGGCTCGACTCGCCCGGAATTCGGGGCAGTCGTTCCGTCGGGTGACGCAGGCAGTGATTTGTCGAGCCTGAGAGGTTGTAGAGCTGAAATAGTGAGTGAGGGGGGTTCTTCTATCTCGTGCTCATGAATCTCAAAGTTTGGTGGTGGTGAGGTACGAAGATAATCGGTTTCTTCGGGGGTGGTCAGGTCAAAGGGTTCGCGGGGTGGTTTGGTAACGATCGAAGGACCGGACCAACCAGACGTCTGAGGGTTCACTTGAGTTATATCGGAAGGCTCGTTGTCAGGAACCCCCGTGCCCGAGGATAGCGTCTCGACTATTCGCCTGGAAAGTGGAGGGGCAGACCTGACGCTCTCTGTTTCGGCAAACTCGGGCGTTGGTGACCTCTCCCGGATGTCATGCACTCTGTAAACGGCGTCGTCCGGGAGTTCGCGAACGAACTTAGCGGGTATCCAGCCTATTTCTGACCCATCTTTTCGAACGGCGCCCCACCACCCCGATTCATCCTGTCTGACGATTTCTAGAATTTCATGTTTCCGAAATGAGAGGCGATCGGTGTCCGAGGAAAAGAAATCGTAGAGGCCGATGACTGAGCAGATTCGCCCGTAGAATTCCCCTGATGGAGATTCATAGCCCCACGGCTCACTGCGTGTGGAGGAAAGTGGGGAGGGCGCAATGGGGGTAACACTTCTGAGGTCCGGGGATGGGTCTGTCCGAAGACGGAGGGAGTGAGGGGAATTGGATGGAGGCAGAACAGACATATATGCCGAAAGGTTGCGAGAGAAATGGGGCTCGGGGATCGCTCAAGGGCAGTGTTGGCAGCGCAGGCGGCGCGGCATAGATGATCGTGACGAATCAAGAAGGGATGCGCCCCTACTGTCGAGAATAAGGCATTTTGCGTTACCCCGTATGCGGTGAGCCCCTGGTGACCATCACCATGATAGACTCTGCATTATGCAAAGCACCACCCCGGGCCTTGATGGACGACTCTTAGCTGATGCACGGCAAGGAGGCGATATGATTTGATTGATGCTGATGACCTCCGATATGTTTGAAACCACCACTTTGTAACTCACGGAGCGCCTTGCCCCATCATTCGTTAAAGTCAGAAACAAAAATTTGTAACATAGCGCTCGAATCGGTTGACTAGTTGGAGTGCAGGATAGTATGGTATGAATGTGTATGTATCATGGCTGAGTGGACGGTACTAGTCCATCCGTCAAAACGCAAACAGCCGGATGTAGCGAGGCGATGCACACAATCATCATACCTGGCGAGACCTAAAGGCTGTGCACTGACAATGGCACCTTGGAACTCTACTAAGGCTAAGGTTTTCAATTGATCGTCCTCAGCAGCGTTTGCTCTTTTGACCCGAGTTCTTTAGGTTCAGCTACGGTACGTGAGCTAAGGCGTATCTTTGATTTCAACAACCTGAAGAACAACAACTCCCTCGTAATGGTCAACTGTACAGCTTATCAGTGCAGCGCTTGCGGACGCTGCAAGAGAAGAAAGAGGCCCAAGCAAAGGTGGCACGTCGTGATATCGCAACGCTACTAGAGAGAGGCAAGACGGAGACTGCGCGTATCAAAGTGGAAAGCAGTAATTCGTCTTTTTATCTCACGTTCGTACCCATTTCTGACAGTCATTTTCTCCATAGTAATAAATGAGGATATTCATCTCGAGCTTTTGGAACTCTTGGAGTTATATTGCGAGCTACTAATCGCACGTTTCGGCCTTGTAGAACTCAAGTGCGTTCGTACTCATATGAATGGTGACGATCAGCCCCTCAAGGTCACATCTGGTTTCCAGTACGCGAGAGCCAGACCCTGCAGTTGGTGAAGGTATCTGCAGTATCATTTACGCGGCACCACGTACCGAGGTTAAAGGTGCGTAATTAGGGTATTGCGTGCGACGAAATCGAGCCCTTTGACTTTACTCTAGAGCTACATGTTCTTCGAGATCTGCTCATGCATAAGTATGGTAGAGAATTTGCTGCAACGGTCATGGAGAATCGCGATGGTTGTGTTAGCGAGAGGGTAAGAGCTTAGGGTTAGCCCAATTTATTTGATGGTCCAATGCATTCCTCTTTACAGGTGATGAAGAAGCTTACAACTAATATGCCATCTGCCGACCTCGTAGAGGGATACCTGACAGAGATAGCTCGAGGTTTTGGCCTCCAGTGGAATTCCGATCCCAGACCAGTCAGTGATGGTCAGCAAAGCGATGTTCAGACTTTGGTGGTTAGTAGCCTTGCCCTTCTTCGACTGCCTGTGGGCTCTTTGATTCATTAATGCTTATGATTATCAGGACGTGACTCCAGAGGCTGAAAAAGACATGATTGCTCCGCTTAACGCTGGCAAGTTGGCCCCTGGGGAAGGGACGCCGAAGCTTCCAGACATCCCGCCAACAGAAGACGATGGCGGGAAAGGGGGGAATGGGAATGGGGGTGCTGTAGCCAAGCCGTCACCGGAAGATGATTTTGCCATGTTGGCAAAGAGATTTGAGGCGCTCAAGAAACGCTGACCATATTCTTTACTTGAGCTGCATGTTGTCCTGATCGCTTGGCTATTGAGATACTTTTGCAAAAGTCTTACGTCGTAAGGGAGCAGTCCTCGGCCTTCGGGATAACTACGAATTTCGTACAATGAGGAAAGGATCTTCCTGGACGGCCAATCGGCTATGGGAAGACGGCGTCCGCCCGTTAGGGTATGGCACTTTTTGGTACCAGGCTCGGCGAATTGTCTGTACGTATGAGCACTACTATACCGCGGGTACCGCGGGACGATGGGATTAACGTGTTCCGATGGCCTGATCCGGTTTTGGTTACGGACAAGTTGAAGCGTAATCCGACTTTGGTCATCATCGGTGGTACCCAGCCGGGAATTTGGTTTACCAGATACCGGGGCGACGGATGTTCTCTATTCTTCACCCCTTTCCTAGAAAAAAGGGAAATAGAAGAGGGCCGGTGTGGTCGTCATTGGGTGCGGAACTGAGGTAGCGAGCGACCTCGAGGCCGGCACGGCGGTGGAATCAGGACCCGCCGAAGCGGCTTTTCGAAGGATGTCCGCCGTGTCCCTCGACCATCACTCTTATATGCTTGCCAGAACAGAACGACTCCTCCCTTTCCCCTAACCCTAACAATGGACGATCATCTCGATGATTCGTTCTCAGATTTCGAGTCGGACATCTTCTCAACTCGCAGTACAGCCAGCTCAGCGACTTCACATGATGTATCCATGCGCTCGGGCTCTCCTGCCCCTTCTATGTATTCCGTCACGAGTTCCCTAAGGGCAGCTTCTTATCGTCAGGAATACGGGAGGGGTCTAAACAATTATTCCGAGGTGTACCGTCTCCCTGCTGATGATGAGGAGTTTGACAGACTCGGTACTGCATTCGTTAAACTAATACACGAACCTCTTAGGCTGATCCATGTAGACATGCAGCATGAGATGTTCAAGAAACTAATGGGTACATACCCCCCACCCATGGCTGAGGTTATGGCGGATGATACACCAGGTGAAACAAAATCCGTTCTTGACTTGGGTTGTGGGAGTGGAAGCTGGTATGGCTGTCTTTCCCCCTATTCTCAATGTTACTCAGATTGTTCTTCCAGGATATTGGAGGTTGCCCGTGACTTTCCACATTGTCAGGCCGTCGCCGTAGATTTGGTCCCCATGCAATCTATGTGAGTGACCTGATAGTCCCGACTAACGAAGATACCCATGTCGGATTGATTTCTGCTAGTGATATGCCACCAAATTGCAGGTGTGATATAGCTCCTCTATCATCGACGTCAAGTTAGAATAGCCAGCATTATAGGAGCGAAGTTGACGATATCAACATTGGATTGCAACATTTCTATGGCGAATTCAACGTCGTACATGCTCGTCTCATTTCATCTGGTGTAAGCACCGCCCAAGGCACCCAGTTAGGGAGTTAGGGTTGTAGGATGCGTGCCATACTAACCCATCACACTCCAGATCAAGGATTTTCAATCAGTGATAGATCATATCAGTCAATGCCTCCGTCCTGGTGGGCTCATGGAACTTCTTGAGTTCGATTTTAGAGTATACGACGCCAACCACAACCCCCTCTCTGCGCCCATCGGCACCATGGAGCCTCCATGGTTTCCTCGGTGGATGTCGCTAGCCAACATGGCCGTACGTCAACGTGGCGGAACACCCGATGCTGCCAACATGCTCTATAGTTGGACACTACAACATCAGGCCTTTGAAGACGTTGTCTATGAAGAATACTTCGTCCCATCAGCCCCTTTCATGTCCCATCACGAACCTGACTACCATTCCAAGCGGACCATCTCCGAATCTATGCGAGACGACATACTAGTGTGTGACTTCGGATATCGACTTTGACCGCAACCTCACCTTTTGCATCTTTTGCCAGGCTTTTTTCCTATCCGGAAGGCCACTTCTGTTAGGAAACGGGTTTTCCGAATCATTGGTAGACGAACTCCAGCGTCGCGCAACCTCGGAACTCAGGGAAGGGCGTACAGTTAATTATGTTCGGTTAGAGCGAGTGTACGCTCGCAAAAGGTCCTAGGCTTATCTTTATCTGGGCTCTTCATTGTTCCCCTCACTACTTATATTTGTCATTGTGCCGATAATGTGGTTGTACGTTAACTGATGATCCACTGCCGCCCAAAGTAAACTTGCAGTCAATTTGAACACACCGATAGACATTAATCACTTCAGTAGTATTACGTGATGGCGGCCATTCACGTGCCGTCATCTTCAGTTGCATGACCGACCGTCACCACTACTGTAGTATCATGATGGATGAGCGATTATCTGCTGTAGAATTCTTTCCCAAAGACTCTCTGCAGCTTTTGGCTTCTCTTGGTTTGGATACCGTTCCATCGCGCGAGCAGACTTATCGTGAAATAGAGGAAAGACTTCTCTTGCCAAAGGAAACGCTCCCGGAGGACTGGCTTTCAAAATATCAGGTGTGGGTATATTATGCCACTCTTCTCTCTCATTAGTCCGATCTACGTTCAAGATATTGGAATGAGCAGATCTCAATACCTTCGCTGTTGTCTCTCAAGCCTTCTCCACCCCCGACTAGTATCTCGTTTATCAGGTCTGGCATCAGCGGACATGTAACTGGGTATTCAGAGGTAGGCTCTTCCCGTATAATCACGCATATTCTTACATCCGGGAAATAGGTTGTGAACCCCCCAGTTCAAACGGGCTTGACTTCAACTTCTTCCGACAGGCGACCTGCGCCCACCTCGAACTTTGTAAGAGGAAAGTCAGGTTATGCCCCGTTCTGGCCTGGAGGATTAGATTCCTTGGTCGCGAAGCCGAATGACACAGGTGCCAAAGACGGCGTCACGATAACAAAGGGGCTGCGAACCATTCCACCTGGTCTGAAGCGCGGTCTCCGATTGCCTTCAGAGAAGAATCGTGATCCTACTTCCTCGGAGCTGCATGGTTTGGACGAATATGAAAACGAAGCTGGGAGTCAAGTAACGAATGCGCTCTTAGTCCTAGTGGCACTTTGTGTACTCATGAATTGGCAATAGCCCGAAGTACTCGCCGACGGGCCTGAAGAGCAACCTACACCAGAGGCTTTGCCGGGTCAAGCTACAGATGTTGATCACCTACTACCAGCTTCGGTATAATCTCTTCCCGAACATATGGGACCGAATAAGGGCGCTAACGCCATGACAGAGAGCACCACTACGGCCGGTGTCGTCTAATAGTAGAACGGCCAAACGAGTCGCCGTGCAGAAGCGAGATTGGGCTCATGTGGTCGATGTCAACAAGCCAATGAGGAACTTTCACACACTTGTGCCGAATCTTGCCCGCAAGGTTAGTCTGTTTTCTGGTCTATTTTCATTTCTCCCTCGGTGACGGTGACGTGCTCTCAGTATCCATTCGAACTCGACACTTTCCAGAAAGAGGCTGTCTACCATCTTGAATTGGGCGACTCCGTCTTTGTTGCTGCTCATACGTCGGCTGGCAAGACTGTAGTTGCAGAGTATGCTATTGCGCTCGCCGAAAAGCATATGACGCGGTACATACATTTACCTTTATGTAATTCCGTTGACCTTTTTAAGTAAAGTCTAGCGCCATATACACTTCGCCAATCAAAGCCTTGTCAAACCAAAAGTTCCGTGATTTCAAGCAAACTTTTTCTTCAAACTCTGTGGGTATTTTGACTGGCGACGTACAAATTAATCCGGAGGCCAACTGTCTTGTCATGACAACGGAAATTTTGCGAAGCATGCTGTACAAAGGCGCTGATCTGATTCGTGACGTTGAGTTCGTCATATTTGACGAAGTACATTATGTAAATGATGCGGAAGTTCGTCTCTTACTGCCGTGGAATGACTGCATACTGACCATGCTGACACAGAGAGGTGTCGTCTGGGAAGAGGTCATCATCATGCTTCCTGATCACGTCAACATTATATTGTTATCTGCGACCGTGCCAAATGCCAAAGAGTTTGCAGATTGGGTTGGGTGGGTACTTAGAATCTCAATGATCTTTGCATGATCTTATGACTTCCCAGACGAACAAAAAAGAAGGATATATATGTAATTTACACCGCTAAGCGACCAGTCCCGTTGGAGCATTACCTTTATGCCAATCCCGTTCGCGATATGTATAAGATAGTAAATTCCGGCGGAGAATTCATTGGGCAAGGGTTCGTCTCTAATTTAAATTTCGGCCCCTTTCATATTCAGAATACATCATAGGTACAAGGATGCTGGAGAAGCCTTGAAGCCCAAACAAGTCAAAGAGCGTGAAGCTGCGGGCCTTCCGCGTCTCCAACGACTTGGAGCAAGAGCAGCAGCCCCACAGCGTGGTCAACGTGGAGGGCCTGCTAGCCGTGGTGGACAGAGAGGCGGTTCAACAAGGGCTGTCACTGTGCACCAAGGTGGCGGATCTTCCCACACTTTTCGCCAGGGAGACCAGAATATATATACCCATCTCATCAGCCTTCTTCGCAAGAAAACCCTTCTTCCCGTCGTAGTTTTCACTTTCTCGAAGAAAAAATGCGAGCAGAATGCAGGGACTTTGACTAACTTGGACCTCTCTACTTCTATCGAGAAGAGTGAGGTACATGTTACGATTGAGAAGGCAGTGATGCGTCTTAAAGGTATTTATCGCACGTTCTAACCAAAAAAATAGTCTGAGGAGCGTATTCTTTCTCCAGGTTCGGACAAGAAGTTGCCGCAGATCGGAAGAATGCGCGATCTATTATCGAGGGGCATTGGAGTGCATCATGGCGGACTGCTCCCCCTTGTGAAAGAAGTTAGTCATTTTTACACTCTGCAGGCACAGCTTCGTCATTCATTGTCGTTTAGGTAGTCGAAATTCTCTTTGCTCGCGGGCTAGTCAAGGTCCTCTTTGCAACAGAGACGTTTGCAATGGTCGTGATCTTAATCCCTACTGCGTATGAGTCGTTTACGGTTTACCTCTAGGGTGTCAACATGCCAGCAAAATCTGTGGTCTTCTCTGGAATTCGCAAGCATGATGGGCGAAACTTTCGGGAGATTTTACCCGGGGAGTACACCCAAATGGCAGGACGTGCTGGTCGCAGAGGGCTAGACCCAACTGGGACGGTAATCATCATCTCCGGTGATGAACTGCCTGAAGTACGTCGTTGTGGGGAATGAACTCGCTTCCGGTCCTGAGCAGTCCCTTTCTCTAAGCAAACTACTCTAAACCACATGATCACTGGGAAGCCCGGAAAACTATCGTCGCAGTTCCGGCTAACATACAACATGATTCTTAATCTTCTACGTGTCGAGACGCTCAAGGTTGAAGAGATGATAAAGCGTAGCTTCTCGGAGAGCGCGTCACAACAAATATTGCCCGACCAACAGGAGAAAATACTCGAAGTACGTTTAGTTCTCCTGATCAATCCTGTATTCTCATTGCTATTTAGAATGAGAAGACTCTATCAACGTTGCCGAAACTCGACTGTGATGTTTGCTCGGAGGACATCAACAAATACTATGACCTCTCAACCGATATTGTAGACATCAATCAACAATTATTGACACTAGCTATCAGCGATAGACAAGGGTCGAAATTCCTGTCTACCGGCAGGGTGGTTGTACTTCGTGATGGTGTTCGTTGCCTTTCCATTTCCAGGTATTTCGTCTTCTAAGGTGTGTTATCTAGCACGTTCGCTGGGGTGTTGCCGTAATACTCAAGCCCGCGCCGACACGTGAGCAAGTCAAATGGTTTTGGGTCCTCTGCCTGGTAAATTCCGAAACGAAAACAGGAAAGAATGGTAGGCCTCGCCGTAATGGTCCCTCGGAGCAATGACACCTCATGTCTTCCTTTGCTAGATGTGGACGTACAGGCTGTGCCCCCTCATTGGCCTCCTTCGACACACGATCTCATGGTCGAAGATGGTGTGTACGAGTTAATGGACGTACCAATAACGAGCATCGCACTTGTGACTAGTCGAACACTAAAGGTGACGCAAATGGCCAATTTAGTGTAGTGCCTACTCACCAAATCGGAATAGATCGACATCGACCCAATAATAGAAGATCACTTGAAATCTCGTATGAATGATACAATCGCACAACTTGGGATCCTCGCAAACGAATGGGCTAATAACAATCACGTTCCGGAGGTGGATTGGACACGCATTCGTTCGTTCGACTTCCAAGAACGACTTAACAGAAGAAATACACGCCTTGACCGCCTTGAGGACTCGGTCTGTGTCCTCTGCAAGGAGTTCGAACCACACGTATGTCCTGCCACATTCTTCAGTGTATCAGGATTATATATTTCTACATTTAGTACAAAACCTTACATATCGAGCGTGTCCTGCGAAACAACATCGCGGGTCTTAAAATGGCAATTTCGGATCAAAACCTTGAGCTTGTCCCTGACTATGAACAGCGTGTTGAGGTCCTGAAGGAGCTCAAATTCCTCGAGGCAAATTCCACAGTCTCACTGAAGGGCCGAGTTGCATGCGAGGTTGGTCGTTTGTCAGTTTCTTCAAACGCCTCCCAGTGCCTCACGCTACTTGTAAGATCAATTCTGTCAATGAGCTCGTTCTCACCGAGATCGTGCTGGAAAATACTTTGGCAGCCTATGAGCCCGAGGAAGTAGTCGCGCTTCTCTCCTCTTTCGTTTTCCAAGAGAAAACTGAAGTCGAACCCGAATTCCCACCGAGACTAGAAGACGGACGTGATGCATTGTTAACCATTTCGGAACGAGTAGCAGCAGTGCAAGTCAAGCACAAAGTCGCAGCTGATGAGCATCGAAAGTCATTGAATTTTGGGCTGATGGAAGCGGTCTACGAATGGGCCAAAGGGATGGTCTGTATCTGTCACTACCTTTGGTTGATAAGCGCTGATGGCATGCTTCAGCCCTTCGATCAGCTGACGACACTGACTGATGTAGCCGAAGGGACGATTGTACGCGTCATTACTCGCCTCGATGAAACCTGTAGAGAAGTCAGGGATGCTGCCCGCGTCATTGGAGACGCCGCGTTGATGAAGAAGATGGAAGAGGCTCAGATGAAAATTAAGAGAGACAGTAAGTATCTGACATTTTGTGAATATGTGTTTTACCGACCTGCTGTCGCACAGTCGTATTTGCTGCTAGTCTGTATTTCTAACCCTTTTGGAAGTCTTGTGACGTCACTGTATACAATTCGCATTTTTGAACTTGGAAATTGTCTTTTTATCCTTTTATCCCCTTCAATCACCATCACTCTGCGTTACCTGCGTTACCCTGTACAACATGTCCTTTCCCTCTATCACAGACGAATCAACCTATCCAACTGGAAGAACTGCTCCTTATGATAGTAACCTTTTCAACGCGCAACCCACTTTGTCCCATCGCTTAGAGCTAGGTCCTCCTCAGCGTCGTCGTGTCAATCCCGAGAGTCTAGCGGCTCGCCTGGGTCCCGAGCTTGTTGCAGAGATGGAGAAACATATCATCCCAGGAAGCATCGAGATGCCACCATTCAGCATTCGTCGCGACATACAAATCAAGTTCGGCATCGACCGACGGCACATTTACGATTTTTTCCACAGTCGAGGACTTCGGTGTTTGAACGAGAAAACTATGCGAAATAGCTATCTTGAAGTAAGTTAACAGTTCTCAGCACTTCCGTTGTTCTCATAAATCGTAGATAAAATCTCAAAGAACCGCCCGAGGTAACCCTCTCGCTTCGACGGCTTTCCCAGAGCCAAGAAAGCGTAGAGCCGCAGCCGCAGCATTGGAGGCTACTAGTGCATCTTTGAAACGCTCCCACACCCCCAGAAAGCAAAAAGGCAGACAAAAGAGACTGGAACGTACATCTTCCCCAGCAAGACATGAAAATACCACGAGTACTCCCCGCGAACTTGAAGCTTCCGAGTCATTCCTTCTTGAACCTGAGCCCGAACTTGAAGTCGATAGCCAGACGACTAATATGGCCCAGGAATCGCTCTCTTCTGAATCTGAATCTTCGGAAGCCGCGTTTCTGTTGTCTGACGACAGTTGTACACATTTTCTCGGGCAATTTTCTACCTTCAGCTCCGAAGCAGAAGAATCGGATCTCTCTTCTAGTTTCTCCGTCTCGTCGCTGCTCGACTTGAACTCCTCAGTCTCTACATCCACGCTCTCGGCGTCTTCCGAGTCCTCGACGTCGTCGACACTTTCTTCAGCATGCGAGATCTCGGACTCTCGACCAAAAGTCTCACCATTAACCTCACAAGAGCGAAAGGCACACTATGCATGGCTAGATGAGATCATAGGGCCTGCTTCTGGGATCCAGGAAAGCATGGGCACATACAAGGCGTTTATGGAGCACCAGCGCGAGGTATATTATAACCGGCTTCTTCTCATCGCTGAGCAACCTACGAAAGAGACGGCGCGCCGCAGAGCCACGAAAGAGTCCATGTCCTGGTTAGGAACTTCTAGAATAACAGCTTACGAGTCACCACCATCCATCTTGACCGCCGCTCGAGTTGATGCCGGGTTGACTCGAGGGTTGACTCGACGGACAATCAGGTTCTCAAGCTCGGGTTGTTGGTCATCTCCGGGGCCCAGTCCTCCCGGACTCCCGAACGCGGATATTTGTGGATATCCAAGAAGTCAAGGGGTCGTGGTCCCTCAGATGAATTCTCGTCTTGGGTGCCAAGTCACGCGACATGCTCGACGACGAACCTTCTCGGCCACGGTAGACATGTGACATTCTCTCCCAAATTGACAAGGACATCTCTCTTTTCGGACAAGTTCTCGATATGTCGACCATTCTTCTATGTTCGATCACCATGCCCTGGATCGCCACAGCGAACAGCCATGTGTTTATAACACCGCCTCCCAACATGACCATACCAAAATACACAACTAGTACTAGTGCCACCCATTGTTCTCCCACAGCGATACCCGTATATGACATTGAATTACTGTGCCACTGTACCTACACCTAATTTCTGACGTAAGTCACGGTGGAGATAATCGATCCATTGTCACCTGGTACTCCGAAAGGATGGAACGGAAATTTATAACCCTTGGAGTGCAATGATACGGAAGTCCTTCTGCTCTCGGGGGAAAGGCGTAACTAATAGCCAAATCATCGGCGGTCACGGAAAAAGGGACCACCGAGAAAAACATATGTTGACTCAACATTGCGGCGTTTGACGTGAAACGCGTGAAGTCCGAGGAGGTATAAATTTATTATATAAGGACAGGTGTAGTAGATGTAATGCAACGGCCGTACGAGGACCCAATTGAAAAGGCGGTCGGGACCAGAGAGCGGCAAATAGAACGAGACACAAGAGAAGCCCCCGAAATGGCATATGATGTTATACGCCTTGGTATGCGATGCGATATGCGATGCGATGTGTGTAGGTCCGACAGGAACGCTACACTCATCATACGGTTCCTGTCGAAACAGCAAGTGCCTATAGGCGTCTCGAGGAGATGTACTGCGATATAGATATGTATCAAGTCCGACAGACGGTTCGAGAACAGGTTACGGTTCTACACTTACAGGTTTCGGCAAATTTTGTCCCTGGGCGTTAAATTGAGTCATGTTTTTGTCCATGCGGGATTGTTTGCGCTCGAGGATAAGAAAATCTGTAGGATAATCCATGACGGCAGTCCGAGACGCTCGATGGATTACCAAAACTTGTCTTTGGAAATGGTTTATTCCCCTAGAAAGACAAGAAGCTTTAACCGAATGCTTGCTCAACGGTGGGTAAAACATCGGGTCAAGCGCGGCCGACGCAGTTCCCATCTGAGTTACTTGGAGGAATATTTGTGAAGCAGCGGTCTCTCGTATGATAGAATCGCGCAAGCGCTCCGGCTTCGTTGACAGTACAACGCAGCTAGTGGCATTACCAAATATTTGTACCTGTGACAATTTGGGCTGCGTACCCCCGAACCCCGAAGAAAGTGAGCTCGGGCCTCCGCAGCTAATCGCTTTTCAATCTGGTGGAATGAACAGAAGGTATGACCGCAGGAGTACACTCGCCGCACAGCTACGCAAAGTGCGCCGTAGATTTTTGCTGACACGCCACGATTAGAGACACGAATTATTCGGGCATCGAGGGTCATGTGGTGATCACATTGTCACGCATATCACAGAAATCACTTTAGGGTTGCTACACCATCCAGCACCTGAGGGAGTTGAAATGACAGCATAGGCAGGCGTGTTGTGCGTGACGACGGCCAGAGGCGTATTGTTGTGCCTCCACACAATGGACACGATCGGGACGATAGCGCCCAATGGCAGTGCCATAAAGGTGTGCGTGGTATAAGGCTGATAAAAAAAAAGGGCCAAGAGCCATGTTTTGAGTGATGCAACGAGGCGATAGATAGGGATCGATTAGGTGCGCGACGAGCGAAACGTGGGAGCGCATGCGGGAACGATGTGGAGAGCGAGAAATCGAGAATAGTCGGAAGAGGCAGGCAAGGATCTGACAAGGAAATCTGATATTTCCATTGGTTGATAAGCGATAAGATGTCTAAAAATAAATAAATAAAAACAGATATTCGTCTCGTCTCCCTCCCTTTTGTCCGTCCGTCGTTCTTGTTCTGTGGCTCTTTTGTTACCACGGAGCACGTTCCACGTTCTTGCACTTTAAGATCCATCTTGGAATTGATCGGAGAAAACAAAAGGCGCTGGTTGGTTGAACGAGACGAACAAGGGCTGTGTTATTGATGTTGACTCATATCCTATTTTGTTCAACAACCCTCTATCCACTTTAATCAACGTGTACTTTTCTCCTTATTAGCCTTTGACCCGCGCACATCCCCCCTTCATCTCCTTCCTCTTAAACATGCAACCGCGTGGTCGCTCAAGGGATGTCTCTCCCGTCGCCATTGCAAGACAGGCCTCTGAAGAGCGACGTCGCAA
>QLOU01000677.1:0-20153 GCA_003313715.1 Russula abietina
GTCTCTCGGCCATATGGCCAGTCCTTCCCCAAATTCTATCACTGTCCCCGAAGGCTTCACTCTCCACACCGAGAATACGTCTCACATACTGCTGCCGTCCAACAATGAGGCCTTTCTTAACCCTGTCCAGGAGTTCAATAGAGATCTAAGCGTCGCCGCCATTCGAGTCTGGAGCGAGGAGCTGAACAAGGAAAAGGAAGAGCGATGGAGACAGGCGCGGGAGAGGAGACAAAAGAAAGCAGGGAAACTGCCTGCGCCGGATAGGAAACGCCCCAAGCTTGAGGACGATGTTGTGCAAGAAGCGTGAGTGGTTGGTACCCGCGTTACCTGCAACTGCCCTGACGAACGTTAGTGCATTAGTACCACCAAATGAAGACGCAAATCCGGAAGACACAGTTGGGGCTATGTCAGATCCTGCTGCCCGTGCAAAAGAGGCAGAGGTAATGCCCGTGATCGGCGCGCTCAATGTCGTGTTCTCTGATCCGAGCTTCGTATAGTATCGACCCCACAAATGTGTCATTTTGGAAGCCTTGTCCGCCACTGGGCTCCGTTCTATCCGCTACGCCAAGGAAATACCTCTTGTCAGGTTGGCTCGCGATTCTCATCCATGACCTTGACCGTTGTTCTCATGTCCGTTTTCTCCCAAAGATACGTGATAGCAAATGATTTGTCACCTTCAGCTACAACGGCGATGACCCGGAATGTGGAATTGAATGGTCTCGGCGGCAGCGATGGGAACGGTCCCGACACGGCGGAGATCGGGCGCCAAGGAAAAGTCAGGGTAAATCAAGGCGATGCTCGGTGAGCCGTGCCCTTATTATTAGGGGATGTTTCCGACAATCTGATCGACTGATGGACCGTACCCAGATTGTTGATGTATTCCCATTCCCCTGAACATAACAGAGTAGACGTCGTCGATCTGGACCCGTATGGAACTGCTGCCCCTTTCATTGATGCTGGTGTTCAATGCATCGCAGACGGAGGTATGCTGTTCCTACATCCGCATTGAATCCACACTAGGGCTCATTGGGATAACACAGGCCTCCTGTGTGTGACTTGTACGGACCTCGCCGTCCTGGCCACCAACAACTATCCAGAGAAATGGTGGACCCGTCCCTACTATGCTTCCTGTAGCACCGTATTCATCAGGTTAATAGCTACTCCAACTATGGCGGTGTTTCAGTCAAGGCTGAATACTCTCATGAGGAGGTGAGTCGATGCATTGGACGTTATTTTCGAGTCACGATGAGGATACTAGGCTCTCCGGCTAGTCCTTCACACAATCTCAACCTCGGCTGCACGCTATGGGCGGTATATCCAACCGCTTCTGTCTCTTTCAATAGATTTCTACGTTCGGTTGTTTGTGAGAGTACAGACGGCGCCTCTAGAGGTCAAGAAAGTTGTTAGGTTCGTAGACAAGTTTTGCGACAGTTCTTACCTCCTCATTTATGTCTGCAGCCAAACATCTGTCTATTATGTATGCTCCGGTTGTCAATCCTTTCATGAACAGCCACTTGGCAGAGTGACAGAAAAAATCAATGATCGCGGCAACTCGACCGTGTTGTTTAAGACCCACATTGGCCCTCCGGTGTCCGAAAAGTGCCCTGAGTGTGGATCTCCGTTGCACCTCGCAGGACCGATGTGGAATGGGCCGATACATGACCCGCAATTCGTGGGTCAAATCCTAGAGCACCTAGAGGATAACGAAGATAAATACGGGACTTCCACACGCATGAAGGGCATGCTTACAGTCGCGAAAGAGGTAAAGGGCACTTTGACACTTATTTACGAATTTAGTCTTGCCGCTCATTAAGGTACAAAGGAACTGTCGGCGCCATTCTACTTCACGCCTTCAAGGGTGGCGAGTTTCTTTCACTGTGTCTGTCCCTCTTTGAACGAACTAGTGTCAGTGGATAACACGATCTTGGCGCACCGTCGAGCTTATGTTCATATTTTAGCTCTGCACTGCTCCATGCTGGACACCAAGTGTCTCGATCGCATGCGACGCCTGGCTCACTGAAGACCACGGCAACAAGAACAGATCTTCACGACGTTTACAGGTGTTGGATTAAGAAGCACCCGGTAAAGATGGAGAAAATCCCCCCAAATTCTCCTGCTCGGGTTCTGCTACGGAAAGAGCCGAGGTATGGATAGCCCATAGTTGATGTCACACTTACTTACACGTCGCCAACGTGTTAGCTTTGAAGCCAATTTTACTTCGCATCCCCTTGCGGTAACCCAGTCCTCTAAGGTAAAGTTAGTACGCTACCAACAAAATCCCACTCCAAACTGGGGGCCAGCCGTGAAAGCGGAAAGCGGGATTAAAAGAAAAAGACACGACAAAGAGGAATGATCGTGTCGTAGTACAAACATTGCGATATCTAGTAATGATAAATTTCCCGTGCCAGTCCATGGGTAGTTAGTACATTGATGTGACAGGAGGTAAATAATGTGATTGGGCTGACGACGATGTGACGAGAGAAAAGAAAAAAGAGATGAGACACCGCTAAGTTGCTCATGAAGGTATATCCTTGAACTTGGGCCCTTTCGTGTTAGCCTTTTTCTTCAACCAAGCATGTACCAAAAGATCTCCCGCAGATGGCCGAATTTCGTGATCGAGTTCGAAGCAGAAGTCCAAGAAATTTTGGGCGTCAGTCGAAATGTCAGAGGGGATTGGGGGTTTCGCAGAAAAAGAACCGATCTACATCATCAGACGTTCGTCAGCGAACGGGGAGGTAACAAATGATCCGAGGTATAATACTTTAAAGATGGCCTGCATCTGGTTGAGCTGGGCCCAGGGATGCTCTCCCGTAAGCATCTCGACGATCAGGCACCCAACGCTCCATATATCAGCTTTCTTCGTGTACGCGACCTGTTTGACAACCTCTGGGGCCATCCAATAGACAGAGCCCTGGAGTGATGGACGGTGCAGGCGGTTTCCTGGCAGGAGATCTTTTAAAGCGTCTTAAGCCCCAAACGCTGCGAGAGGTGACCACGTGACTCACTGTCTTCCAACTTTTTAGAGATGCCAAAGTCGGAGATTTTGATACCACCCTTGTTGTCCACCAGGACGTTCGCACCCTTGATATCACGATGGACGATGCCTCGCTCATGAACGTAGTGTAATCCTTCCAGAATTTGACGAACAAAGTTGCGGACAAGAGGTTCTTCGAATGCACCGTAGTTTCGCAGCAGTGCGGCAACAGAACCACCTGGAACATATTCCAAGAAGATGTTGAAGTACTCTTCGTCGGCAGATGAGTCTGTAAGAGGCGTTTGTATGTGAGTGAAGAGACTACAAGCCGCTGAAAGACGCACAAAGGTATTGAACGATATTTTCATGCTGGAGGTCTTTCAGTAGTTCTATCTCCCGCTCCAAGGCATCCGTCATCGTCTTCTTTCGCTCGTCAGACGCCGCTGTGGGAACCTCTACTTGTTTCACTGCCATGAGCAGTCCATTTGTGGCGTCCATGCCAAGGTAAACCTTCCCGAATGACCCCGCACCAATCAAGGCACCTTTGATCCATTTTATTCCTAGTTGTGGGCGTGAGTACAAACTATTACCACAAAACGGAATGTCCTCACCTCCTGATGCGATGGCACGACCGGTTTCATCGTCATCTTCATCTGAGGTATCAGACATATCTCCTTCAAGATTGATATCGTCGTCATCGTCTTCCCCGACGCTCTCCGTGGGAACATCGACCGGCGCAGCAGGCGTGTGTTCCTCATCACCTTCTGCATTGATGGCCGTCCAACCGTTGTCAACGTCATTTTCCCGCCGACTTTCAACTTCTGCGGTGATCTCATCCACGGTGACGAAGCTCGCACTATCGGAAACATCCCGCTTGCTTCGCAATTCCGTAATGTAGCTCATTCGCTTTATCGACGAACTTGATGATAGACGACGGTTCTGTGCTGCTAGCTTATCCATTGATTCTGTGAATGATTCTAGGGAAAAGTCGACGGGAGGTAGAAGATTTGCTTGTGAGGTCCGATCCTGGATGCTTGGTGTCTTTTCCTCATCTCCGCTTTCCAGAGGAAGTGAATCGCCATCATCGATGGACAGGGATACCCTCGGAGGTCCCTCACTCAAATCAACACTCGCATATTCTCCATATTGATTCAACTTCTCCGGAACTGGCGGCGCGACAGAGTATACCGAGCCACGTTGCGAGGATGCCTTGCGCGAACCGACCGTGCTAACGCTGAAGCGCGAAGACGAAGGTGGATTGAAGGAAACTGTACTATCACGACGACCAACGCCACCTCCTGCCCTGAGCATACTATTGCGCGCAGTGCGCTCGAGTACTTTCTTCTCCGTGAAGGGGAAGTATTCCGTAAGATGGTTTGTGATGAGCTCGCTAGTTGGCCGTTGACCAAAGAAGTTGCGTAGTCTGGCGGGCGCTTTGAAAAGGTCGGCGGGTCCCTTCTCATCACTGTCTGTTTGTGTGGGAGAGGATGGAGACTCGAGGGCTTTTTCCGGGTCTTCCACCCCCAGACCACTGAGTACGCTGACCGTACTTGCACGTTTCATACGCTTAGGGGTTGGGCTTAGATCACTTGTTAACGAGGGATCGTCACCTTCGTGGCCAGAAGATTTAGATGGGAATACAAATCCGGTCGGACTGGTAGCGACACCATAACCGATAGCTTTGGGTCGCTTGGCTTTGGTGACACGCCGTAAAGTCAAGCCACGCTCGCGCGCAGGGTCATTCGGAGGTGCGTGACATACTGATAGCAGTTGTGCCTCAGTAAGCGAGCGACCTGTAGAAGTTGAGCAAGCGAAGGTAGCTTTGACACACAAGAACGTACCTGGAGATGCCTCATTTCCCCAGTCGAGATATACGGACCAGCCATCGACCGAGAGTCCTCCGTCACTTGTGCCAACACGATCAGCCCCTTCCAATTCTGTGTTCTTGGCACCAAGCTTCCCAAACTTCTTTAATACTTTCTCCAATACCTCAACGCCCCCCACGCAGTCTTCCACGTTTATTGTAGCTGAATGTCCTTCATCTCCAAGCATGAACTTGACTAGTTTTCGTCGAAGATCGACGAGCGAAGGCGGAGCACCAGTGGTAGAAGCATTGACGAAAGGTCCACGCCCAACTGCGAACGACGCTGGTGGAGGAGGGGAGGCGGATGGAGCGTTGGGTTGGACGGGCGTCTGTTGTGACGAAAACGATTCCGCTATGGGTGAGAGCACATTAATGGCGTGAGACGAGGGTTGAAGACCCTGGGCATATGGGTGGTTGGTGCCAGATGGGCGTTGGGTAGGCTTGGTAGGAGTTGAGCTGCTTTGGCCACCAGAAGACAGATTTCTTCCGTGTGAGGGTGCTGGGATGGGGGATCGAGTGGCAGTTCGGTGGGGGATATTGGGAAGAGGGGACTGTGAACGATTAGGACTTTTGGCAGCAGTAATTCCAGCCTTGGGGTCTGGGGGAAGACCGTATCCTGACCATGTCGTAGCAGATTGTGGAGTAAGAAGAGTTGGAGCGGGTGGAAGAGGTTGTGAAGTAAATTCTGGGGCATCGAACTGAGTGGGCGTCTTCCGTCCGTGTAGAGCACGGTTGGCCGGGCGAGACACCGACGGTGGCGGGGCTTGTGCCGGTGTGAACCCGCGAGGGATGGGAGGGAGGGGAAGGTGCGGACCTCTGGAACTACCAGACTGAGAGGTTCCGGGAGTGGCGATCGGGGTTGTCGAAGAAGACGGTGTAGCTGTAGAGACAGGGTGTGGAAGGGGACGGACATGGTTTGTGCGAAAGGAATCCGAACCAGTAGCATTGTCACGGATGATATGAGGAAGATTAGGCTGAGGGTTTGCTGAGGACCCGAGCTGGAGAGGGGGCGGCCGGGTATGTTCTTGCCGGCGGGCAGCCAATCTTGATGTCGACGAGGCCGTTGAGCCAGTTTTTCGGTGCCCTAAGTCACTCTCGTTTGCACCTACAACTCTTGATCGAAATGTACTGTACGTAGACGTCCACTCGCCGCGGCTGGAACATCTCTGTCTGAGTGCCTTGACAGCATTCAGAATCCTGAGCCGGTCGCCGACACTAGCAATACCTATTTCTTTGAGGGTAACTTGGTCCAATTCGAGGATGACATCTCCTCTGATATCGCTAGTCCGAAATGTCATCGCATGGTGACCGCACTTGATGTTAGTGAGCCAGGCGGAAACGTGGGAGTCGGACCAGGTACGCAAGAAATCACCATAGTTCATGGCAGGGGGGAGATCGAGTATGCTGCTGGTATGAGTGCTAGAGGTCGGGGTGCCGGGTAAAGAGCCTTGAGAACGGGAATACAATGGAGAAGATACGGTGCGGGCAGACTGAGTGAAAGAGGTGTAGGAGGCAGAGGGCGAGGTTGGTGGGGATGTAGGTGGAATGTTGTCGATGGCCATGGTTGCGGCGGCCATGATTGATGATGATTGAAGGCAGGAGACAATCACGGCGGCTATATGCGCGCGAAACAATACCGCTCGTGTTCGTCACAACGGGGGCTGTGTGCGCTACTGCTACCGGTGACAGCGCTAAGCCGGGCTGGCGCTGCCTTTATTCCCACGCATTTTATCTCAATAAGGTGCCTGACAACCTTGAAAATTCCCCCCGTCTTGTCTTTTTCTTTCTCCCGCCATATTGCCCGCCATCCCTTCCTCTGGTCCCTCCTTTCCTCCCTTTGGTCAACGTACCCTCTTCCTCTCTCGTCGTTAATTATTCTGGTCTGTGCACGCGGTATACAAATGCGCATTCCGTGGACCGTTTGGTCCTTCCTCTCCCTCGCCAGCCTGTCACTCGCCGCGCCATATAGTGATCACCTTGTTCAGTATAATATTAACACCAACCAGAATGCGCAGTCTCCTCTCGAGTACACGACATCCCGTTCAAACACTACCTACACGCCGTCGCCCAACAATTGGCGTGCCATTCCTTTTTATACCATCCTCATGGACAAATTTGCCGACGGTGACCCTTCGAATAATGATTATTTTGGTACCATGTTCGAGTATGACTGGCGAGAAACCCAGTTACGTGTCGGTGGTGATCTCAAGGGTTTGGTGTCCAAGTTAGACTACCTTTACGGTATGGGCATCAGAGGCATCTTCATCTCCGGTACTCCTTTCATCAATATGCTCTGGCAAGCGGACAGTGAGTCCCTATCACTTGATTTGTCTCATTTTCCTATGTATCAAACTCGAGCTAGGTTATTCTCCCCTCGACTTCACTGTACTCGATCCACACTATGGCACCTTGAGTGATTGGCAAGAAGCCATTGATAAAATCCATGCTCATAACATGTACATTATGGTTGACTTCACGGTGGGGACCATGGGCGATTTAGTCGGTTTCGATGGGTGTGTACGGATCATTCTTGCCTTGCCGCATTTTATTTACTTGTTCCAGATTCTTGAATTCTTCGGCGCCATTCGACCTCAATGAGCATAACGGTGTCTGGAAGCGCCCAAGATATTACCCATGGGATTTTAACAAGTACAAGGACTTCCAGGCATGTCCCTCTTCTCGTATACTAGAGAGCTGATCATAGAGAACGGCTGCACTAGATCGATAACACGCGCAATACATCCTGTGTCCTCCCTCAATTTTGGAACGGCGACGGCACTGTCGTTACTCTGCAGACCAATGGGTGCCTGCAATCGGACTTTGATCAATACGGGGACACGGAAGCTTTTGGTGTCCACCCGGATTGGCAACGTCAACTATCTAAATTTGCATCCGTGCAAGATCGTCTACGTGAATGGAAACCCGATGTAATGGGCAAGCTCCAGGTGTTTGCCTGCATGGCAATTCAGGCCCTCGATATAGATGCAATTCGTATCGATAAATCGACTCAGGTGACTGTTGACGCACTGGCGCACTGGGCTACCGCGGCTAGACAATGTGCCACCAAATTTGGCAAGAAGAACTTCTACATCACGGGTGAAGTTACTGGTGGCGACACTTTTGGCTCATTGTACTAGTGAGTTCTCCCCCAAAAGGCCATATCACTGTATTGACCGGTCATCCTTCCTCCAGTGGTCGAGGCCGGACTCCTACGCAACTCCCTCCTGGATTCCTTGCAGCAGCAAATATGACCTCAAGCCAGAATCAGTATTTCCTGCGCGATGCTCCCATCAATGGCCTAGATGGCGTGGCCTTTCATTATTCCACTTACCGTGCTCTGACCCGTTTCCTGTCCATGGATGGAAATCTGCAAGTCGCTTTCGATGTCGGCGCCAATTTCGTTACTTCTTGGAATGAAATGTTTGTCGACAATGATTTCGTAAACCCTAATACTGGTGTGGTCGATCCAAAGCACATGTTTGGGACCAGTAACTTCGACGTATTCCGCTGGCCGGGCTTGGAAAATGGGACACAAAAAGGTCTCATGGGCGCGTTTATAACAAACCTTGTCATGCCCGGCGTTCCCTTGGTATTTTTTTTTTCACATTCCCGTCGTAGCTCAAGACTGACCAGCCCGTTTTCCATCCGTAGTATTTCTATGGCGAGGAGCAGAATTTCTACCTGTTTGACACGGGTGCTTCCAATTATCTCTACGGCCGACAAGCTATGTTCAGCAACACGGCATGGCAGCGCCATGGCTGCTACCGTCTTGGTTCCGACCAGTATTTCAATGTCCCACTCGACAAATCGTTGCTTGGTTGTTTGGATGACTGGAATTCTTTGGACCACTTCGATCCCACTGCCAACAGCCGCCGCATGTTTGCGCACTTCCTTTACTTGCGCTCATCCTATAGTTCCCTGCAGGATGGTTTCAATCTTGTCCAACGTGGAAACTGGACTTACTTCGTTCAATTTCCCGGTTCGAACCAGACGCAGACGGAAATGGGCCTATGGTCAGTTTCGCGTTCTGGAATACCTGGCGTACAAAACCTCACCGGATCCGCATCCGGGAACAACACGGACCAGGTCTGGATGCTCTACACAAACGAGAACGCTACGAAAACATACCAATTCGATTGCAAGACGCCTCAGTGGATTTCGTCCCCATATGTGTCCGGTACTACAGTGCGAAACCTCATATATCCTTTCGAAAACTATACGCTTGCGGACTCCCTGTCTTCCTTCAATAATGACAGCAAGGCTCCATACCAGGGTTGTCTGTCCACTGTCACCATGGATCCGTACGGGTTCAAAGTATTTGTGCCAGTCAATGAGTGGGTTCCCCCGCGTCCTGCACTTACAAAGTTTTTACCTGGCCACGATGCTCGCATTTCATCTGACAAGAATGGAACGACAGTAACTGTTACCTTCGAATTCAATACCGCCATGACCTGTACTGGCGTCACACAAGCCTTGTCTCTTAACATGTCGTCTTCTGGCCATGGGGGTAACCCCACCTTTGATCCTAACTCAGTAACGTGTGGACAAGTGCAAAATCCCAGCCCGTCGACTCTTCAGGGTGATGTTCAATCTGCTTGGTCCTGGTCGGCCACTCTTCAAAACGTGCCTGACGGTATTTTGGCGTTAACCCTTAACAACGCTCCAACCAGCGATGGTAGGACTACTGGGGTATGGCTGACGTCTCTAAACCAAGTCGACTGTACTTACGCCATTATAGGTGATAGATACATTGATGATCCGCAAAGGGACTTCTGACAACGTCATGGTCTTCCCGGAATCTGATTATGATAACAACGCGTTCGGGTTCTCAAATGGACAGTATACATTCTCGCACAAGGCCTATGGCGCTGACAGCTTCCGCTACTCGTGGAACTTCGGCCGCAATTGGACTCAGTGGAAGTCCTGGGAGGACACGACGTACATCGATGCCGGCGTTTTCGGCACCCTGGACAACTTTTGGCAGGGCCAACACATTCTTGTTCAGTGTAAGTTTGCCATTACTTCTATTCGTACCGTCGTTGAGTAACATCCAAGATTGGAGCAACTATGCGCAATCCACCAGTGCTGTCGTTCATGCTGATCGTGGCTACGGTCACCAACGTCGCGTACCACAATTACTCGCTCGTGGGCCATTTAATTCCTGGGGTTACGACAAGGGTATCTCAGCTGAAATGACACAGACCGATAACGGTCACTGGGAACTCGAGATTATGTCGACCTGGCCTACCATTGTGCAACTGAATGTGTTCGGATACGACGACTTCTACTATGGAGACGTAGATGGTGATGGCGTCCTGGATCGTCTACCACCGAACACTGCCGCGCCCGTCTATTGTAATCTCTCTGCGCCACCGAGACCTCACATCTCCTGGACGCTTGTTGTCAACGACGCTGATCTGACGTGGAGCCTCGAGCCTCGAGGACAGTCTGCTATAGGCGCCATCATGTACGCGCTACTCCTCTCTATTCCCGTTATCACTGGTACTCTTGCCGTGGTTGTATTTATGTGGTCCTTCTACGGCATCAAACACAATAAGTGGGGTATGGCGCCGAGCAAGGAACACGCAAGTTACTTCCCGATCATAGGTTCCTTAGGCAATAAGTCCAAATCCGATATGAAGGACCCATCAATCATGTCGGAAAAACTTTTCGGTAACCACAGGCCCACGGAGATCGTTGGCTGGCCCGAAGACAAGAATAAGCGACGCAAGGTCCTTATTTCTACGTTGGAGTACGAAATCATCGACTGGAAACTTAAAGTCAAGATTGGTGGCCTTGGTGTTATGTCGAGTCTGATGGGCAAAGCGATGTCGGATGTTGACCTTATCTGGGTCATCCCCAAGGTTAAAGATCTCGATTACCCGCCTGGTGACCCTGCAGAGCCCATCGAGGTCATCATTTTCGGCGAACCGTATCTGATCGAGGTAGAAACCCACATCTTGGACAATATCACCTACATTATCCTCGACAGCCCTGTGTTCCGAGCACAGACCAAAGCCGATCCGTACCCGGCTCGCATGGACGACCTTTCCTCGGCTATTTTCTACTCTACTTGGAACCAGGCAATCGCCGCGACCGTTCGCCGCCACCCTGACATCGACATCTATCACATTAACGACTATCATGGTGCACTTGCTCCTATTTATTTGCTCCCGAAAGTGCTCCCTGTTTGTCTTTCTCTCCACAACGCCGAGTTTCAGGGTCTTTGGCCACTACGCACAAAGGAGGAAATGAAAGAAGTCTGCTCTGCGTTTAACATTAGCAAGGAACACTGCACGAAGTATGTCCAATTCGGGAACACATTCAACTTGCTCCACGCCGCAGCATCCTTCATCAGTGTACATCAAAGATCAGTTGGTGTTGCTGGTGTATCAGACAAATACGGCAAGCGATCTTGGGCTCGGTATCCCGCTCTCTGGACTCTGAAACATGTCGATTCTTTGCCCAACCCCGATCCAAGCGACATTGATGCCTTGGATGAAAACGCGATTAAGGTAGCTGATGTTAAAATTGATCAGAAGGCAGAAGCAGAGCGCCCCGAGCACAAGAGACAAGCACAAGAATGGGCCGGAATTAAACAAGACCCTCACGCAGACTTATTCGTATTCGTTGGGCGGTGGTCCAAACAGAAGGGCGTGGACCTCATCGCTGACGTCATGCCATCCTTGTGAGTGTCCTGTTGATACATATACAAACGATTCCTGAGGTTTTTTATAGATTGGAGAAACGTTCATCTATTCAGCTGATTACCGTAGGACCTGTCATTGACCTCTATGGGCGATTCGCTGCCGAGAAGCTCAATCGTCTTATGGAACTCTACCCTGACCGTGTCTATTCGAAGCCGGAGTTCACTGCACTCCCCCCGTATTTATTTAGCGGTGCAGATTTTGCTTTGATTCCCTCCCGTGATGAGCCTTTCGGCTTGGTAGCTGTCGAGTTTGGTCGCAAGGGTGCACTCGGTGTTGGCAGCCGTCTTGGTGGCCTTGGCTTAATGCCCGGATGGGTAGGTGCCCACATTTTTTCTCTCTAGTTACGCCACTGACACAATACAGTGGTTCCCTGTCGAGTCAATGTCTACCGGCCACATGATGTCGCAACTCTCCAAAACCATTAAATTGGCTTTGAAGTCAACGGAGGAAGAACGTGCGATTCTTCGTGCACGCTCAGCCGTTCAGCGTTTCCCAGTCGTTGAATGGCGGCAACGCATGGAAGACTTCCATAAGCGCAGTATTAATGCGAGCAGACATTTGGCCGCCGAGAATGTATGGCGTCCATCTGATGGTGCAACGGGTGGTGCCATAGCTATCGCTGAGCATGACGATTGGAACCCAGTTCATCAAGCCGACCCGTCTCAGCCCGACTGGGACGCGCAAAGTGTACACACTAGCCCTCGCATGAATATTCCTGGTTCTCCTGGTCAATGGAGTCAAGAGACGCTCACTCCAGGCGGTGACCCTTTCCTGCAAGCACCCCCGCGCATTATTGAGGGCCAACGATTTTCGATCAACAGCAACTTATCAGATGCGGAAGGCGATTCCTTCTCACCAACTGGCGCTAATACGGGACAACCTGAGTTCGGAAACTTCCTGGATAAGGCTAACCGAACGATCGCCAGGGACCAGAGACATGCACCAGATCCATTTTTGGAAGCGCCAAATCGGCCATTTGGTTCTCATAGCCGCGTTTCTTCAGTTGAATCGATCGCATCAATTGTAGATGAGAAGTCGAACTCCCCTCTAAACAAAGCTATTGCCTCGGTGAGGAGCACCTACCTCTCGCACTACAGGTTAACTTATAATATTTTATTTAGTTCACTGATGCGGATGGTGGTGTTGCTCAAGAATTCGTAGCGAAGCTGCAAAACTTGTCTTCCGATAACTCGAAAGGGGAACTGTCTATTGAGAAGTTTCTTACAAAAAGTGAGGAAGCCTTCTTTGACAAGGTTCGGAAGGACAAGCTCTCTAGTGCTGCCAGTCTGCGTTCGTCGCAACGGGATTCGATTTGGGGAACACCTGCACCATCACTCTACGACCGGCCTACTTGTACGTTTAATTATACTCCTGAGCTCGAGCAATGCATTGACTTGATGCAGCTCCTAACACTCAGTCTTTCAATGCTGCGGGCCAGTTCAATGAGTACGAGGGTCCATTGCCGCATTATCAAGGGGAAGTTGTTATCATGTCAGGTCTTCAGATCGCGATGTCAAGAGAAATCTTAGGCTGGCCCTTGTACACCGTCGTCCTTGCACTTGGGCAGGTACTCAGTGCAACAAGCTTCCAGATCACGTTGCTCTCAGGGCAGGGTTCTCAGAACAACTTACAACTCTATGTTCTGGGTGGTGTCTTCCTCGCAGCGAGCGCGGTTTGGTACCCGCTATTCCGCTTGAAACCTTCCTTTTGGGTCCTCTCTGCGCCTTGGCTCTTCTTCGGCCTTGCGTTCTTCCTAATCGGATTGCCTTCGCTGACCGAGTCACTGCATCCGGCTCATACTATATTGTCCAGCTTGGCAACATGGTGCTACGCTGTAGCCTCTGCGGCTGCATTCCTCTTCTTTGGTCTGAATTTCGGGGAGGAAGCTGTGAGCATACATTAGCTATCTTTGTCCCAATGTGAGCTGAACAAAATCGCACAGGGTGCCGCGACTGAGGTTTGGATGCTGCGGGCTTGCATAGTGCAGGGCTCCCAGCAGATTTGGGTGGCTGCTCTATGGTATTGGGGTTTCCAGCTCCAAGGAGCACAACAAGGCAAATTCATACCGTGGTGGATCGTTCTCATTGTCTGGCCACTCGCTGCGATCTGCTTCCTCTTTTCTTACCTAATGCTATTCGGCCTTCCTGGTAAGTAGTTCCATCTACATTATAAACGCCGTGGTTTCTCATCTTCATCAAGAATACTATCGCCAGACTCCTCCAAAGGTACCGAGTTTCCTCAAGACGCTGTTCAGAAGGAAACTTGTTCTTTGGTTCTTGGCATCTGAGATTCTGCGCGATTATTGGCTTTCAGGGGTGAGTCTCGGGCGTCGCTGCTTTGACCTTGATTATATTCTAACTTGATATATAGCCCTATGGTCGTAACTGGGGATTCCTGTGGGCTGTGCCGATTCCCAAATGGCAGATCGCCCTGTTGATCACTATTTTCTTCCTGGGTGTCTGGGGTGCGATGTTGGCTGTGCTCACTCACTTCAGCAAGGTGCATACATGGCTACTGCCTGTGTTTGCCGTTGGCCTAGGTGCCCCTAGATGGTGCCAGGTGAGTAGTGCTACTATCTCGAAGTCGTTTGGAAGAATACTAATGCGGAAGTGGGAAGATGCTCTGGGGTACATCTTCCCTTGCCCTATATATCCCTTGGGCAGGTAGGGCAGGCCCTTACCTCGGTATATCCCTTTGGCTGTGGCTGGGAGTTTTGGATGCCATACAAGGTGTGGGTCTTGGTATGATTCTCCTTCAGGTAATTTCCTTTAATTTACCTCTCCCTCATTCGTGACACTAATCAATAAAATCGCCTCGCAGACCCTGTCACGACTCCACGTCTGTGCGACGTTGGCATTCTCGCAGGTCATTGGTGCAGTGTGTGTAATGGTCGCCCGTGCCACTGCCCCGAATAGGATTGGTCCGGAAAGTGTTTTCCCAGACGCGGGAACTTGGGACTTTGGGAAAGGACTGCGAGGAAGCCCAATGGCTTCAGCCCCCTTCTGGATTGCGCTCATGAGCCAGCTTATCATTGTTGTTGGGTATTTCTGGTTCTACCGCAAGGAGCAGCTTGGTGAGTCGATAGTCCCTTCGTGTCGATAACCTGTATTGATTCGTGTTACAGCACGCCCGTGATGGCGAGATCTTTTCTGGATCTGCCTCGCACGTATAGAGTTTTATTTTTGGATCATGGACGTTCGGGTCTTCTGCGTTGCTAAACACTGTATTTGGGCATATTGCTGACAACATTCATTTCATACTACGTCGCACTGGATATATGAACAATCACCTTTCGTTTGCGGTCTAGTCATGCTTCGATGTCTCATTATAAAGTACAATATATCTATCTGTCAATCATTACTATACGACTGCTTCAAAACGGTATACGTACGAGCAGCTTCAACCACTTCACCATGAAAACAGCACGATCAATCAGAAGTATAATAGTGGTCAAGCCGGTCAGATACTCGTGAGGAAGGGATTATTGTGGGTACAGACGGGCACCTTCGCGCATTTGCCACTATATTCCACCGTTTTCCCCGTTCAATGTTGCCCGCACGCGCGTGGACTTCTAACACGTTTTAACCTCAGACAAGCTGGAAGAGGGCACGCAGGAGGTTTCGAGAATAACGAGAGGATGGAAATGCTAATTCGGTAGTCGTGACGTTTTCTGTATACTGTAGTACAGTACATGCAAAGCCTTGAAATAGAGATCGCTTGGTTACAAGTGGCCTAGTGATCGTTCGTTTGAAGCCTAAAAAAACAGGTACTGTACCATTCGAATATGAAGTTGGAAGGAGTGGGCTTTGCTACGGTAAAGAGTCGAATTGAACAAAAGGACTCCGAACTTGCAGCGTGCCCGGGGCTCGGACGCTGCGATGGCACTGGTACGGCCTCTTTGTTATCACGAAGTTACTATCGTAGACCTGGTTCAGTTTGCTAGTGCTTTTAGCTTTTGGGCTAGCAGGGCACAAGAATTTGTCTGTCAGCATAATCGACGATTTTCGCAGAGGCCTGTCCGAATCGGCGCTATCATAGGGTTCATAGCACGGTCACGTCGAACGGGCCCTGAGGGAATTGAATAGTGTGTAGTGTATAGCAGATGTATTGGGGCCAGGGCAACTTCGAAGGTGGTGACCTGAGCTTCTGAACAAGCGACGGAACAAAACTGGTGATCTGTCAGTGGCGGTCATTGCGTCGACTCGGAAGTGGTACTCTGTACTGTACTGTACCACTGATTCTACCGGCACGACACACCTCTGATAACACCCTGACCAAACGCGTTCGATCCCGACACGGTAACAACACGTCAGGCAAGCCGACACGGGCATCATCATACGCAGTGTTATCCCTGGGTATGTAAGTTAAGTTACAAGATATGAAGCACATCTCACGTGGACCCAGAATCAGGACGCGGCTCTAAAGTGAAATCAACAGCGTAACGACCGACCATACTCAGCACAGTCCCTAAACCGCGATGCACCTCAGCATAGTACTCCTCGAATGGAAAACGCTCCCCGTCGATTGACAAATTACCACTTCCTTGCAGCGGTCTGAGACGGTACGCACTAGCTTTGAAGTATCGTGTCTACGAAAGGTCAGCAATATTTGGCGAAGACCCCCCCAAAAATACTTACATCACTGCGCCAGTAGATGGCACCTGTCTCTGCACCGTCAAATCCCTTCAACATTTCGGCGCGGGATAACTGAGAGGGGGAAAAGAAGCGGAAGCGGAGGGAGCGCGAGTTTCAGCATACGAATGCGAAAGAGACAAAGAAGGACAAGAGCTGACCATCGGCTGAATGACAAGGTCTACCTTTCCATCATTCGGGATTGAGACGGGAAACTGCATCAAATCACTAGAAGAATGGTGTCATGGGCTTGAACGGTGAGAACTCGAGAGTATGCTTTACCGGCTCACTAATGGGCCTTTACCAGCGAACATGTACAACATAGGTCCCTCAAAAGTGGTCCACCCATCTTGGTCATCAACATATTGAAGCGGGGGAAGCGCCGTTGTATCTCCTTCCTCAACCGGTGGGACGTCATAATGGGGTGCTGAGCTGGTGTACTCTCGTAAGGCCTTGAGCATTTCCCCCCTTTCCAACATGTCAGTCTTGATAGATAGAGAGAAGTGGTACGGCCTGTTCATTATAACTTGAAAAGGTTGTCTCATTCAACGAAAGGAACATACAAAAGAAAGGTACTTACTCCCTCGTAGATAACCGTACACAAATCGACTGCTTCCCATCCAACGTAAGTGCTCGGTACCCAGGTCTAGATCCGCCATGAGCCCAACACATTGGGACAAGAAAGAGACAGAGCGTCTTCCAGATTGAAGGACCGAAAGTAAGTCGATTGCCATTGGTCGCCCCTTGATAGCGTTCAGCGTAGCGGCTGTGACGTCGACACCATCCTAGATGAATAGATGAGTGACTCTTGTCAGAGAAGAGACTCATCGCACAAACCTCGACACCAAGGAGGTTGAGAGATTGAGCGTTGCCAGATCCTGCCGGAATGGGCGCAATGGGTATCTTAAATGCCCTCATGGGTTCCTTATGCTGCGCAAAACCGTTGATGATCTCGTGTAGTGTACCATCTCCAGAAACAGAGACAACAGCATCATAATCGTCTAGGGGGAATTCTGATGCAAATTTTAAAGCGTGACCGACATATTCCGTGTCTACCAAGCGAAATGAGCAAGAAAATGGATCATAACTTGGGAAATCCACCGACAGAGGGATTTATATGTGCAACGCGCAGCCTTGAGAATCGGTTCTATCTCACTCTTGAAAAGGGACGGTGCTTTACCCTACAATAAAAGTCAAAGTAAGAACAACACGAAAAAGCGGGGCTATAACAGGTTGCGCGCACGTTACCTCCACGTGGATTTATAAATACCAAGAGGCGCCGCGGTTCCTTGACACCTTGAAGTGTGGTTAGTTGTGACAGAAGCGCAAACGACCCTCACAAACCTGAATAGGCAGCAGTCATTACGTCCTGTACCCAATCCTTTGCAGAGGAATGTGCCTCGGAATTATCTCCTTGTAATGATCCGGAGACGTTTACAAGCCTGAGACGTTGGCCTTTTCTTACGAGAACGTGAGCATCGACAGCTGAACCGGACATATCAACCGATAGTACGTGGGTTAAGGGAACATGAACGCGAGACGAGCCTGCTGCGGAGTGTACATCAGCAAGTAAGACGAAGTAGTCAGAGTAAGATGCCCACGTACTTGTCGACGAGTCCTCGAACGTAAAGGAGGTGTCATCAAAGAGGAATCGGACTGGCAGTCCCTGTCCCTTGCCTCCGGTGAGGACGAGTACACGCGAGTGCGCTGTGGGCCCCGCTGCGGTCGTCGTGACTGCGGTCATAACGGTTGACCTCCGCTCGGCCCGGAGCGGGTTTGTCCTGAAACCAATTTCGCTAGTTTCGCCGCTTGTCCCCTTTTGAGCATTTTCTGCTGAAATGGCCCACGGCGAGAGTACTAGTGTTCATACGATTGCACGATCTGGCTTTGCAGACGGGACGAACGAGCTCTACGACAGGTCATTTCTGATTATGTCCGATTTTGAAATTACTTACCTTTCTTCACTTCATCAGGGCTCGTCCATCGTATCCTTCGGATGCTCTTAAATACATCCGTCAAGAGGTTCCCGTGTCCGGCTCCCTCGACATAGTCGAGTACAACTCCTATCCACCCCAATGATGCTTCCGCGATGATAATTGTCCCTACAGGATTGGTTCAGGCACCGGAATATTTACACGGGCCATCCTCGCTCACCCCGACTGGGCGAGCGCAGTAGGAACACTCACCGCTGTAGAACCAAGCGAAGGAATGCGCACCATCTTTGACAAGTCGGTCCAGGACGAACGAGTTTCGTGTCAGTACGGGTCGTTCGAGAATACCGGGGTCACCAATAATTCGGCCGACTTGGTTGTGGTGGCGCAGGTCTAGTCATACTCCTATCGTGCCATCCGACACGGCGAAAACCTCTCCGCTTTTCAGGCCTTTCACTGGTGTCAGGATTATGACGCCGCGGCAGCGGAGTTTGCGCGGATTCTGAAGCCTGGGGGCATCGTGGCGTTGATATGGAATCTCGAAGACCGGTTTGTCAGTCATAGTCAAGTCATGACCGTGAATTCACGATTGGTCACGTCAGCGAAGCCGCGTGGGTCGCGCAAGTACGCGATCTGATTGAACAGTTCGAGCAAGGTTCACCCCAATTCCGACTTGACCTTTGGCGCGCCTTGTTCGGTACACCGTCCTTCCAGAAATTCTTCCACCCACATAAGGAGCGATCGTGGTGCTACTCCCTTGTTGGTTCGCTGGATATTGTCATCGACAGAGCGATGAGCAAGAGCTATATTGCTGTTCAATCTGAAGACATCAAAGCTACAATCAAGGCTGGCATTACGGAGATTGTGGATCGCGGGGATGGTAAACAATGGATTGATGGGGATAAGGGTCACTTCGAATATCCATATACAACTTTGGTCGTCGTATTTCAACGGAAGTGAACTTGCGAAGAGATGGTGTGCCGTGTCGTTATCCAACCTGAACGAGCAATTTAAAATAGATATCAATATACAGTTGAACTAGAATATACGATGAGGGCCTATAGAGAAACGCGAAGCCGGAGATAACAAAACGGAGATAGGCTAATCGCGTTATCGACTTGGACTTACTCAAAGTCCTTTCTCGTTTAAACTGCATCTGTGTGAGATTTATTCGGGGAAATGTCATGACAGTTGGCATAAGGTGTACTCCCTGAATTTTCGTTCGTGACCGATACAGTAATTCGCTTCGTGATATTCTCCCAAGGCTCGGGGTCGTGGGGTTTAAAGGGATTAAGAAACTCAAGGTCGCTCCAGTTCCTGATTTTCTACAACTCATACATGTGAACCCCCGGTACACATCAATTGCCAATGAAAAAAAAAGATAGTTCACGAACATCCTGGTTGCCGATACCAAACACGAGGAATGCTGTGTCCGAGACATCATTTTGCATAAAGCCGCCTCAACACCGGTCATTGGCCTATCCACGTGCTCGGGTGCTCGGTTGGCTATTTTATAGAGACTTCGAGTAGTACCAGGCAGCATGGACTCGTGCCTTTCGGAGGTCCTGTTCCCCCCCATCTCTGACCATTGAGGTACAAATGGCGACGCTCGAGGATGTTATAAGAAGGCCGAAAACAAGCACTTGGCAACGTTGAGGGTCAACAGGGAGCTCCTATAGTAAGGATTCGGACCCGCGGGTTGCTCAAACTCACTACGCAAGGACCGGTGTAATGTTCAGGTCTCGGGATGTCCTGCGTGTCCGCGCGTGCGACATTAAATATGATTGCCTCACAGCCATCACTGCAGAGACGAAGCCAGCCGTTCGCAGCATCATTGAAGAGAAGACAAGGCTTATGATGGCAGAGTCCATGCACAGATGGCCATGCGGAGGGAAAACGAGACAGAACAACGACCATCCATATAGCCATATATGGGATGAATATTAAAATCCTTTCTAAAACGTTAGACGACACACACTACGGACTCGAATGCTGTGAAACGCACCATACTTGTTCCCCGCCTCCTTCCGATTTCTGCGTCCT
>QLOU01000686.1:0-13542 GCA_003313715.1 Russula abietina
GATAGAGTTCGGGAGCTCGAGGACGAAGTAAGCAGTCGCGCCCATGACAATTGCACCGAATACTGGCGCAGCCCAGTTACGTGTACTCTCGTGGGAGAGCGCATCTGTGATGCGCACAGCACTCTCCGCAAATGCTCGAATGCCGATGGCCTGTCCACCGATCATGGTAACCACTCCGATACTGACGGACATGATACTGAGTGCGCTCGGCCCACTCTCGTCCTCGCTGTTCTCCTTGCCGTCGCCAAAATAGATCCAGAAGTGATGAGGGACATCCAATAGGTCAAAGAACGTTGGCTGGACCAATTCCGGGCGTTCAGCAAGGCCGATCCCTAGGCCAAGCGTACCACCTGCGACCACAGTGCTATCCCGGCGAGTTTTGCGCTTGCCATTACGCATACGATGTGTGCTAAACATGGCTTCGGGCATGAATACACGGCGAGAGCGCTCGACACCGGCTGGAAGATGCTCCTCGCCGATAGCAAGAACCTGCTTGACGCCCACAGTCGCTATTTCACGCGACTCATTTTCTGCGTGCTTGACTGCCATGTCAAGGCTCGCAAGTAGTGCCCTGCGCACGTCTCGCACGTAATCCCATATGTTGAGTATACCAGGGTACGAAGGCATCTGCATCGAAGAGCATTCTACTCCAAGAATGCCCTCAGTGATTCGGTCGAGTGCATCCGTAAGCATGCGCTTCGTCTTGCTACTTGCGGAACGAGAACCTTCTTCTTCCACTGCCTCCAGTGCTTCTTCGAGTACTTGGCGACTGCTTTTCATTCTTTCGAGGACGGGAAGAGCGGCATTAAGATCACCCTTGGCGCGCATGATCTCTTCCTGCGCGACAATCGCATTCGCACCCACGAGCAGCTCGATGTCCGAGAGTAAGTTGGACAGATACGTCATTGCGGGATTAAGTTTGGATTTGGCGCGCTTGCCCAATACGAAGGATCGCAAAGAAGCTTCAAGATCCTCAAACGAAGGGTCGTCTTTGCCCACGAGGGAGTCAACAAAGTGCACCAGGTCGTTGGCATCGTCGTACGTGCGAGGACTAAATTCCCTAATCTGGTCCAGCACTGTACTTCGGCACTTGTCTTTGTTTTTGATCTGATCGAACTTGTTAACCACAATGAATAGGTATGCCTTCTCGTTGCTCGCATTCCTGAGGAAGCTCTGTGCCGACTCCGTGAGGTGATTCTCCGCGGAAACAACGAAGACGACAATGTCAATCTCTTCCTGCCGGGAAAACACTGCCGTCGTTTTAAAACTGTCGCGATTGAGGCCAGGGGCATCTATAAGAGAGATGTCCACAACGCCATTGTTAAGAAGAGATTGGTTGAGCGGTCGCGAATCGTGGAGATAGAGCTTGAGTAACCCCAGCGATTTTTCCTCGCCGTCCATAATTTTGTGAAGATCGTTGAGACTGGCGCGTCGGTACGTCGACTCATCATCGATTTTGTACGCGGATGCATCCTTGACGACATGCACTTCTTCCGTGTTGCCGTTCTCCGAAAAGTCATGGACTTCACAAAACGCTGTCGTGCAGGGCTGCTGGTCCACCGGCATGACTTCGCGTCGGAGGAGTGCATTGACGAAAGTCGATTTGCCGGCATTTAGATCACCCGTGACGAGGACTTTGGACGATTTATCCTCGACGCGGACGCGTAGCCTATCGATATGTTGCGCCGCGACGGCCATGCGTTCATCCACGAGGTTGGCAATCGAGACTTTCTCAAGCTGAGAGACAAGAGCTCCCGCTCCTGCAGACGAACCATGAGAACCAAGGCTGAGGTCGAGACGGAGGAGTTGAAAGTCAGAGAGCTGGGAGTCGGGGTTGGGGCTCCCGTCGGCATCGGAAATCGACGGGGAATCGTCGCCCTCATTCTCCCGGATATCCGAGATCGAGGCAAGGGTGAGCGAGCGATTGAGACTTCTTTGGAAGATTATGTCTGTCTCTGACGATGGATCGTCCACAAATGAAAGCGAATGACGTTTGCCACGGAGTTTGGTGGAGGACTCGACGGCATCGAACTTGGCACGGAGCCTTGGATAGCGGATTGTCCAAGAGTCCTTAGTAAAGACTCGAATATCGGATATAAGTGATTTTACGGCACCAAGACCGCCGAGTAGACTTTAGGAACATGGGTCAAGAACTGGCGGAAGTCTACAGCACGACAGGTCACGCACCGGTCTTTCTGCTCAACATATTCCTCCTGCGTAGCCCGAAGAGCGGGAGGTGCCTCTTCTGTTGTCATGTTGGGTGCAAAGCACGTTGGCAAAGTAGTTAAATCTGTTGTGGATGGAATGGTGATGATTCTCGTCGTCGGTGTACAGTATCAAGTTAATAAAATAAAACATTACATAATTATGACTATCTATGGGCATATGTCGCTTCCAGTCGCGACTTGACATAATCTCCTGCAGTCATAACCTCGTATTTGGCAGGAAAATCCTCCGAAACGCAGCTAGGCAGAGTCTAGTTCGTTCGCCCATCAGTGAAATATTAATAATCCATAATGTAAACAAGACTTGCCTGAAGCAGTACATTGTAATCCGTGCCAAAGAACAGTGGAATGGAATAACGCGCAACGCCGGAGCGATTTACAGCGCGGTGCACGGTAGAACGGAATACGTCGTCTTTATGCATGTAATTCGTCAGGGTGGCGTGCACAACCAGATTAAATGCCACCAAATTATAACGCACTTGTCCAACGTGCAAACTGGTCGCCGAGACTACACAAAGATAAGATGGGAGGGGAAAGAGAAACAAAACCCAGAACCCACTTGACGACAAGTGAACTGGGAATTGGAACCGCGTTGATCCACTTGCCGGCTGTATTCAGAACCTGTAGAGCGTTGACATCATCTTGTTGCCACAAAATTGTGAAGCACTGCGGTAAGTATCAGCACTACTTGGAATTCGGGCCTACTCGGAATGGAAAGAACCTCGTAGCTGCCGGCGTCCCTCGATTAGCCCAGCGGCTCTTTCTTTGTCTCGACATTTCACGTACTCAGTGTGAGAACCAATGCCAATTGTGCGGTCATCAACTATGCCCGTTTGAGGCGGATAATACAGCAAGCGCATAATCGCTGCTGGCTTTGTTATCTGACCAAGCCAGTACGACCGTTATATTCATACTGTCATAACAGACGTGTTTCGGGACTTACCTTGTCAGCGAAGAAATCTTCAGGCAAGTCCAACGCGAGCGCGAACAATGGAAACAGATACTGTCCAAGGCGTACCGCCGCGTGGCTATCTCGCCAAAGATGCCCCGTCGTTTAGTCTGCGGAAAGGTGATTGAAATAAGGGGCGACTCGCTAATATTCGAGAACTGCGCTGCGGAAACCAGGGAGAAGCGCTTCGTCAGGCCAAACGTTTTCGCCTGCCATAGAACCATCGTCTTCTGACGACCGAACCGTGCCCGAACCGGGATCCTCCCACCCTAAATCAAAACCCTCGTGGAGGTCCCCACGATTCTCCGGATTCGAGTTTTCACCAAGTAGCGCGGTGTAGCCCTTGAAGTTCTTACTCTTGTGAATGTCCAACTGGGATAGATGAGCCATGTTATGACCTGGAGAGGCAATTCGTACCTCCAATTTTGTCGACTCTGAGAGAGCGAAGAAATTTTTGGCTGCGGCAAACGCGCCCGATATGACCGAGAGTGGTATACCATGCCCTGTGACTGGGAGTAATTGATTGGCGGGATCTAAGGCAATTAAGCAGAATACGAACTGTAAAAAAACCCAACATTTATTGATGCGTCGCGGATCTGAATAGCGATGTCTCTCATAACAACCCGGTCATTGGAATCCGCACCGCGTAGGTCACTATGGTCGATTTGGTGAATGCCGTATATTACTGAACGAAACATCTTACATCACTGGAATATCATCAAAGGTACCCTCTGTCTCTTTATCTCCTAAGAGTAGAGACCTCCCGAGCTTTTTTGGAACGTCTACACCACTTGACATGACGTGCGTGACTGAAGTGGGTAAACGGGTAACTCCGGTAACTGAACGTGGCGATCTGAGTCCGTATATAATATAAAGATGTCGTGTAGTCGTCGTGTACCGAGATGACTTTTCAGTTCACGTCTTCGCAATTTACCCCCTGTTCTCCTCGCAGTCGCCATAGGCTTTATTGTCGTCGCGATGGGGACAATGCTGGCCTCTTCGCATCCTTCGCTGGCAAGTGCCGCCACAGTACAAAAGCAAACCCCTTGTGGCAGTTTGCGTCTCTCTTGTCCCCTCTTTCAACAACGTTCTTACCGACTGAGTCGCGTAATTTCGTCTTTTCTTTTTATTCTACCCTTCGCGCTGAGCGTTTCAATATTTCACGAGCCTGCTCGGATTGCCTACTGATTATACTTATTATTCCTTTCGCTCTATCGCTTTATCTGCAAGACTCACAAAATGAAGTTCCTGTCTGACTTTGTCCCTCTTGGTCTCCTCGCCGCTGCGACCGTATCATCCTTTCCTATCACAAGGAGGGAAGTAAATGATGCCCTCATTCCTGAATTCGGCTTCTCATCTGGTGTTAATCCAACTGGCGCGTTCATGCCTTTCTTTGAATCATTCTCAGTGGACTAATGTTCTCCTCTACATAGGCACTGGTGATTGTGATGGCGCCGTGAAGGGAGCCAATGGACAACCCATTAAAATCCCTTGCGCCTGCCCTCCAGATCGTGCAACGTTCATCAAGGTAAGGATAAACACAAAGACCCTTCGCATCCTTCGTGTCTCTTGCACGTCTTCTCACCCTGACAACTAACATCTCAGGATCTGAATGCAAATGTAGCAGCAGGTCACGTCCTCAATAACCCAGTCGTGCCCATATCCTTCCCCGAAGATACCTCCACGGCGTCTCAACTTGCCCGCCTCAACGCGGCGAGCGTGACACTACAGAATCTTAATGGGCCGGGAAAGGGTTGCCCAATCGCATCTACGACGTTCCAGGCGCAGGGAGCCGCGATCAACAAAGCTGGTGCTCAACCTGCCTCATCCACGAGCAATAACGTTAGCACCCCAACTGCGCCGTCCACAAGCTCAACGCCGTCAGTGACACCTGCGATAAACAAAGCTAGCCCTCAGACTGTCCGGTCTGCGAACCAGTCATCATCGCCAGTGACAACCGAGCAAATCGATGCGCTAGCACCCCAGCTTGGCTCCACCGCCGGCAAGAATCCAACTGGTAAGGATTTCAATCTCCCTTTGTACAAGTACTACACGTCTTCTCACTCAATAATGGTTTATCTTCAGGCACTGGCAACTGCGATGGGGCAATAAACGGCGCAAACGGCAAGCCTATCCAAGTCCCGTGTAGCTGCCCTCCAGACCAAGCGACGTTTAATAAGGTAAGCGTAGCACTTTGAATCCTATCAGAAGATGACATTTTCCGACCTTTATTTGCGCGTATAGCACCTCTTTGCGGACGTAGCTGCAGGCCATGCTGTGAATAATCCGACCGTTAAGGTAACTTTCCCGCTCGACAACTCGGTGGCGTCGCAGCTTGCACGCGTCAACACTGCACTCGTGACGTTGCAGAATCTCAACGGGCCTGGAAAAGGGTGTCCCGCCGTTTCGACGACGCTCACGTTGCAGCAAGCAGCGTTGCTTAAGCAGTAGTGAGGGCAGAGAAAGGCACATTCCTGTGGTTGTGGCAATAGGATCCCTTTACTAAGTTAGCTTTATATCCATACCCGTAATGAACGTATGAAGCTTTGCTTCAAGTGTGCCGCATTGTCCCCAATCTGCATCTATTTGACTTGATCCACGCCAAGATTCATGCACAGCAAGTTTGATGAAGACCGCGCGCAGAATGCACGGACACCGAATTACCATAGAGCGCTAAATTTCACAAGTAACGTGGCGCTCTAAGGGCGTCAAGGCCGTGTCCTGCACTGCAACCGTGACTGCTGCTGGCTCAGCATTCTAATATTTCTCCTTCCCACTCTTTCTCCTTTCTCCCACTTTCTCCCACTTATCTTTCGCCCTTTGTCTGGCCACAAGGGTCTACTAATTCTGATTCTTAGTGCCATCCTTAAAGCTGCATTCAATACCCATACCACTAACGCTATAATCAATGATATCTTCAAGAGGTTTCCTTGCTCTCGCCTTCGCTCTCCCCACCATCGTCACGGCAGTCCAGTATAACCTAGTCAAGGAGTATGCCGGGGCGAACTTCTTTAACGATTGGAACTTTTATGGAAATTGTTGAGTTTATTCTACTCTTTATCTTACCTATCTAATACGAATGACACAGTCGACAACCTCACCAATGGCGATGCGATGTGAGTTGGCCCGGTGCAGACTCACCCAATGCGTGTATAATCTGACTGACCGACCTTCGTCTCCATTGGCATTGTACATGGTCAACTCTCTTATCTACACCAGCTTCGTAACAGCATCACAGGCGGCGTCCCAACAGCTCGCGTTCGTCAACACTGCAGGAAATGCAATCATGAAGGTAGACAACAAGACGAATGTAGCACTCAATCAGAAGCGCAACACAGTACGCATCTCGACCAAAGATCGGTTCGCCATTGGTAGCGTGTGGATCGCGGACATGTTACACGTCCCATTCGGGGTAAGTTTGTCGTTCAGTTTGTCGTGCCACCTGAAGGGGGGGTCGCCCCACAGGCCCGCACTCTGGGGCAGGTCCTTTTGTATCGTGCTTATGCTGACGCCATCCGCTTCCACTGTATGTTTAGTGCTCCGTCTGGCCTGCCTTCTGGTCTCAAGCCCCAAACTGGCCTGTAGGCGGTGAAATCGACACGTTTGAAGGTGTCAACATGGTACACAACTCGCAAACTTCGCTGCACACCGAGCCCGGCTGCACTGCTGTAAACGCGGTGCAGACGAGTACGCTCGTCAATTCGACCGACTGTTCTTTCAAGAAAAACTCGAACGAGGGCTGCGTCGTGGAGGATCCCGATCCAAACTCGTACGGAGCTGCTTTTGCGGCTGCCGGTGGGGGCATGTTTGTTACCGAGCTTGCAGAATCGGGCATCTCGTGCGTCATCCTCGTTTTTACTTTGCATGAAAATTGTTCATGGGCTGGGTCGTCTACTGTTATGTGCGGTTTCCAGCGTTTGGTTCTTCTCGGTACGCATCTATTCTACGACCCTTATTCCCCCTATAGATTGGTCTTATGCCTTGAAATATATTTTTATAGAGAAGCGCAATACCCAGCTCGTTGCAAGGCAACGCGAGCAACATAGATACTTCAACGCTAGGCAAACCCGTCGCAAATTACCCATCCGGTCATTGCAACATTGACCAATTCTTTCGAGCGCAGAACCTTATCTTCGACATCACATTGTGTGGAGGTGCGTGGTCATCGTCCTATCCTTTCCACAAAAGCAACTGACGGAATCACGTGACCACGCTCTACTTTTTTTTTCCGACCGATTTTCTCGTCACTTCCCAGACTTTGGTGAGTCACCACACGCAACCTATTTTTCCTAGCACGTCAGCCCTGGGCCATCAAACATCCAAACTGACGATTCTGATTATTGTATGTAGCCGGCGATCCTCAAGTATTCGCCCAGACGTGCTCGGGTATCTGCTACAACGATTATGTGATTGGCTCGCCCAGCAACTACGACAACGCTTACTTTGAAGTCCGGTCCGTACGTGTGTTTGGCACGTCGTCCGCCATCGATATTCCTCCGGGTGCAAATGGCACGAGTCGAGAGAACAGGAGCACGGTCGTCGGCCTGGTTGGCGCGGCGCTGGCCACCCTCATATTCCTCACGGCCCTGTGAATACTGAATAGCCTCCAGGAACGGGGGCCATCTTCGAAGAGAGTTATTACACATACGGGTATGCTTCGTACACTATGTCCGGCCGGTAAAAACATTTGTTCCGATCACGTCTTTGCCTTGATGTTGTTCCTAGGGGTGTAGTACATATGGATATGGACACCTACCGGGTAATTTGTCAATTGCCAGATTTTGCTCATGAAACAAAAGGGGATTCGGTGTGCTTGTTGTTCCGAAGGATCACGGTACCACCTACAACGTCACCTGTCCGATTGGTCAGGGGCGCTCCAGTCGGGCAAGAAGAAAAAGCTTATGTGAAAGCGAAGAGAAGCATCTGGCGCTCGGCTCAGCTCACATGCCCAGTGTGCAGTACGATCCAGAGTTGTTCCTGGCCTGACCACACGACAGGTACCGTCAAAACACTCTCACACAGAATAATATCATATTGCCGTCGACCCTGTCGTTCATGATCGATGGCCATGGTTAATAACCCGCTTAGGGTCGTGAACGTATCCAAGACCAACACCCGACAACAACCTTCACGCAAGTGGATTTCAGTTCAGAGACCCAAGACTCCAGTTACCACAGCCTGTTCCGTCCGAGTAATACAAAGAACAAACCGGGCTGATCGCACACACTTATTTCGTGGTCCCCAGTCACTACTAGCAGAAAATAAGCCGTTGACTGACAACGCGCCGCCAATTCCATTTTATCTCACAGCTACTAGCCTGAGTCACCCACCGATCACACAAATGCACCATCAATCGCCATCGCCATCGCCATCGCCATCGCTGCATCCCGGAGCACAATTTTCGCATCAGGGGCCGAGAAAAAGGAAGGGGAAAAAAAAATCAAGATGCGAGATGGATTAAATTCGAGATAATAGCGTTCTCCCGATAAATCCTGGATATGAGGGCGTGAGCGTGAGCCTGTGCCTGTGAATTGGGAACTTATTAATGATCACACATTCACACTAGCCAGTTTGAAAGCGGCTCACTATCAGACTTAGGCTGTTGTATGATCGGACCCAGGCTCATCTACTTTTTAATTTTTAATTTACTGTAATGTTGGACAGTTGCCTCCTCAGATCAATCATGCCCGTGGTCGTGTAGTCACCATAATTACAGTACTGTATATTATATTATCAATTCACCATGATCTCTATCTCGATCTCCGTTCTCGGGTTCCAGTGACCGACTTTGGAGCTCAATCTCTCAGCAAAACATATACTACTACTTGTGTCTCCCAATCGGTCAATGACTCGGATCGCACATGATGACAATAATATACTGTAGAATTGAGAGGAGAGGGCTCCAATGCACGGTTACCAATCGAACTTGCCTAGCACTGAGTCTCTATACCTCGCTACCATCCTTGGTTGCTTGTACTAGTCATCTTTGAAGTAAGCAAAGACATCTTCCTCGAAATTCTCCACCCTCATACCTCAATTATAACCGCAGTTACACGCCGCCACGCGAAGAGAAGTGGTTCCATATACAAAATATATATAAGTGTGTGCGTATGTAACGTATGTATTTGCACCCATGATGCGCGTATATACACATTAAAACAGAGAAGGGACAACGTACGACACTGACCAGTTTGAAGTTGAACGTGTTAACCCTTCTCTCTCTTCATCATCCTCGCTTCGAGCGCAAGGTCATCAACAAATAGGAATCGACATAAGGAAAATCGAAGAAAAAGGCATTTTCATGAGAATACGAAGCGCAGAGGACAATAGATAGGATGGATCATGGATCGCAGTTCATTTCTCGATACTCTTTTAGAAGTCTGGGGAAAACGTGAAAACTGTTCTAAGCGGCGAGTGACCGTACAGTGGCACCGTCCGTGCTCGTGCCCGGACCCGGGGAAGAGGCAGGTGGACCAGGTGACGGAGTGCCAGGGGGCGGAGGGGCAGTAGGGTCATCAATCCCCATCTTCTTGCGTACCATCTCGAACGTCTTGAGCATCTTCCTGCGCGCCCCAAGTGCGGCGACACCCTGCGCCTCGAGTGCAGCTTCATCCATGACGACCATGTCCTTCCACGTCATACGCTCAAAGTTGGGCGTGTATTTGTGCAAGCGCAGCGTGCGCAACCACCCTGCCACGTCGTTCAACACCGCCGGATCAAAGTCATCCTCGTCCTTCTTCGTTCCACCTGCCGACGAGCCTTTGTTACTCCCAGCGCCAGGAGAGCGTCCGCCGGAGCGCCCTGGGCCGTTACGTTGACCCGACCCGCCCATGCCCCCCTGCAGACCGGCAAAGTTGCCGAGGCCAGTGCCGAGGCCTGGCTGTCCAAAGCCACCTCCAGCAGCTGCAATCTGCGCCGCGAGGAGCTGGGCCTCTGCTGTGAGACCCATTGCATTGAGGTTGGCCATGCCTAGCATATTCATGTTGACACCGAACGGGTTTATGCCGTTCATACCATTCAATTGTGCAAGCTGCGCCATGCTAAGCCCATTTTGCATTCCCGCGAGTGCTGGAGAACCCAGCCCAATGTTAAATCCTCCAACGCCCATGCCAAGGCCTGCGAGTGCGGCCTGTTGTTGAGCGGCCGCAGCCATCGCAGAGCTTCCATCGTCGCTCCCACCGAAGCGACCCGAGTTATTGGACAGTGCGGGGCTGTGCGAACCGGACCAGGCACTACCATTGCCATTGCGCAAGTTTCTCCCAGAGCCACCTTGGACGCGGCCACCAGCTTGCTGGCCCTGGCCCTGAATGAGGTCTCCATCATCGCCATAAACACCGTTATTAGGGTTACCACCAGCGACAACGGTAGTGTTACCACTGCTGCCAACATCGGACACATGGCCCTTTGATGTGCGACGAAATTTCTCAGGTCCATCGAGGCGCGGGACACTACCGCCATATAGGTCATTCAGCTTGGCCGTGGCGAGGTCAACAGTCTGGGTGGGACCAGTGCCACTGTTGTTAACTGTCGACGACTTTTGGAACATGGGTAAGAGTGGAGTGTTGACCATGCTTGCCCAGCTGTCCCCCATGGCCGGTGATAGGGTATCAAGAGTGTTGCCTCCGCCTTCAGGACGGGGAGAGCGGAAGGGAGCGCCGGAAATACCGGAAAAGTCAGTACTTTGAGGACGAGACGACTTGGGCTCCACAGTGATCTCCTGTGTGGGTGAACCATCGCGCTCAGCGACCTGGCCAAGTGGGCTGGCGCCTGCCCAGGGGCCGCGCTCGCCAGTGCTCGAGGCGAATGCTGGCGCGGAGATGCGGTGTGCAGCATTGCTAGCTTTTAGCTTGGCACGTTGTTGAGCGAGTGTGGCGGCGGCATCGCTCGCATTGAGAGTATTAGAGGTATCCGGAGAAAGAAAGGAGGAAGGAGTTGAGTCAAAGGCAAGGGATTGGCGGTTCGGGTTGGCGGTGTTGCTAAAATTGCGAGTCGAAGGAGAGCTGGGCATATTGGACTTGAGTCCAGGAGACTTTAGATTCATACTAGCTAGCTTGGCCTCCATCTGGCTCTGCATGGAACCCCCGACGGCCGGGCTCAGAAGAGCAGTCATGGGGTCCGCCCTGGCCATTTGTTGGAGGACGGTGATAAAAAAGCGGATCTGAACTTGAGTAGAATTTTGCAAAAGACTATAGAGAGCGGCTGTGCGCTCTGCTTCCGACAGAACTTTGAACCCTGTAGAAATCGCAAAGGAATTAATGGTGGATAATGGGAGATGAAGAGGAAAGATTAAATTACATTGCTCGATGGCACTTAGTTCTTCCTTGAAATTGACGTCGAGAGAGGCGAGTGCCATCTCTTCCTATAACAATGGGTAGTTGGAAATCCAAAGATGAGAGTGAGATGAATGATCATGAGTTTGAAACATTAAAGCTGACCAGCGTGACTTCATAATGATGAAAGTTCTCAAACCATTGGTCGATGGCATCCGCTGTGAAAAGATCAGATCAGTGTCCAAATATAGAAAGACAGGAGACATTGAATGATGATGCGTGATACGAGATATCCGCAACTCATCACGCGGGTAAATGTGAGGCTACAATCTGAAGCAAAAATAGACACAAAGTAGTGGTAACTGTGTCCACTGACCAGCCAGCCGCTTAGCGGCGTGCCGTGAGAACGAAAACAATAATCCATGTCAAGGGCCAGGGGTTGGACAGGAACGTTCCAAAACGACGCAGGATAGAAAAAAAAACAAAAGAACTTAATCGATTGAGAAGAGCTCTCACCTTCTGGGGTTTGAAAGGTGGCACTGCCTAGGAGTTCGCTCGTCGGGCGTCCACTAGGGGGCCCGCCTCCTGGTCGAGGAGAAGCGAGGTTGAAGCCTTGTCCACCAGCAGAGGGACGAGCGGCGGGGCCCATCGAGGCGCGCGCACTCGCATTTTTGCCGTTAGCACCTTGAACAGGGGAAGGGCTTGGACTTGGGCTTGAAGGTGGTCTTAGTGAGGTCATCTTGGGTGTGTGTGCGAATTACGACGAATATCTCTAAATGCGAGGAAGGCGCCGCAGGAAGAGGGGGTTGTAAGTAAAATGATGGTGGAAAACACCCCAGGTGGAGGTTCCCTGAGAGGGAGGAAAGGAGTCGCTGTGTGGGCCGACGTCGAGTCGGTTGGATGAGGAAAGTGGGTAGAATGGGGGGGTAGGGGAGTGTTGCAATGGCAACTAGAGAAGGACCAGCGGAGCCTGCCGGTCTAGAGGAGAGAGAGAGAGAGGAAGATGAAGAGATGATGATGTGGTGAGGACAAAGAGAGGCAATGCGTACGACGAAGCGAGGCGAGATGAGATGACGTGAGAAAGCAAAAAATCTAATTATGGAAACACCCCAAATTAATTAATTACATTAATTCGCGATAAGTCCATCCCTCAAATATTCCTCGAAGACCGACTTGTACGCCTGATGCCACCGACTCAGAGCTGGCCGTCCTTCAACTACATCTCCCGCGCCCCATAGAATCCTCAGCTGATCTACCTCCTTCCGAGTCTCGTTATCCGGCACCAGTATGTAAAAGTCTCCGCTGCGCACGCGTTCAAGCATAAACTGCACCGTCTCCAGTGCGGTCCATGCACGAGCCGGCTTTTCTTCCAGATTGTCTTGATCGCTTTCTCCGGCGGTCATACCCGTCCACGTCATTCCAGGACTATATCATGTTCAACTTCTCATACAAATGTTCCACCTCGGTCAGCACAAGAAAGACGCACATGAACAGATGAGCTGTCACATTAGCCGCCTGAGGGCGAGAGCGAAGTTCATGCGACAAACTCTCCGTGAAGCTCTTTACGGCCGCCTTGGAAGCGTTGTATGCAGCGTTACCCCTGTGAAATACCGATTAGTGTAAGGACTACTGACTGCGAATCGATTCGACGCTTACGGAGGATTCGTGATACCCTGCTTGGATCCCGTGTTGATAATAACCGACTGGTTCTCTTGGTGAATCATCAACTAGCATAGACAATTCCGGTAAATTCAGCACGGCCCGCGAGACTCAATAGAACATGATGACCATACCGGGACGAATGTATGCTGCACATTCAACATGCTGGGTGATGAACCATCAGCAACACAGCTTCCATACAAAACAGTGACGTACCCGAACAAATTGACATCCATCACGGCCTTCCAGGTATCCAGGCCCTCAAACGAGTCGCCCTTATTTATTACCCCAGCATTATTGAGTAGCACAGCAACCTAAAAATCATATTAAGGGGTGTGGGCACGGGGAAAGCGCCACGGCAGGGCAGAGGAGGGGAGGGGGGATGATCCTTTCTCTTTCTCTTCACTTGAATTACAAAAAAAGAGGGGGGAAGGGGAGG
>QLOU01000686.1:13556-29807 GCA_003313715.1 Russula abietina
GGAGGGGAGGGGAGATGTGGTGGTGGTGGTGGGAGCCCGCGCCGCACGACGCTCACCTCGCCCCACGCCTCGTAAACACGTTCACGCAGGCGCACGACATCCTCCAGATTGCTCACGTCCGTCGGCATAGCGAGCACGTTCGTCTCACCATGCGCGGCGACTAATTCCTTGGCGAGCGTCTCGAGCGCCGCGGCATTGATGTCAGCGATTGCTACTTTCAGTCCGAGCCTAACAAAGAGCCACGGATCGCGGGTCAGCTCAGCTCAGCTCAGCTCCAGACAAAACGGGGGTGAGGAACGGTGGTGATGGATGGGGAAACCGAAGACAATGTGTGGGGCGAGAGAGGCGCCCGCAAACAAGAGACGAGTCCCCATGTGATCACTCGGTGCGCATCGCATGACGTGCATGCTCCGCCCTTACCTCGGGACATTTACAAAAAGGAAGAGAAGGGTGGGATGGAAGGGAATATGCAAAAAAATGAATGGAGCGATATATTCACCTTGCCAACTCGCGTGCGGCAGCACGACCGATCCCACTGGCAGCACCGGTGATGACAGCGACGCGGCCAGCATGTATGACGGGATGGTGTTCGCTGTCGATCGGGGAGATGAGGGATTCAATACGGAACGGGGTCGTCGGGGGACGCAATGGCGAAGGGCCACGATTTTCTCTGTCTCCCATCGGCATGGTTTTAAAATATAACAAAAAGGGAGGAAGTAGGATGTAAGGGGAGGCACGAAGAAGGAAGATTTGGGGGAATGTTGGAGTATATAACGAATCCTGGCTGGAGTGATGGTGAGGGCCGAGGCAAGGCAACGAAAATAAGCGTCGGTTCTGGAACGTTTGAACGTTTGAACCTTGGAACCTGGAACACTTCGAGGTCCTCATGGGGACTTGTCCGTCCCCCTTTTCTCCCAATGGTCGATACAATACATTTGTATTCGCGCCCCCGACACACTCGGAACCAACACGGTAGTGTACTCTCTCTTACAATCCCTCGTCGTACAACTTCCGCGCAAGGGCAACATACACCCGTTCTAGGTCCCGCTTTGACTTGAGGTCCCCTCTCTTCCCATCGGCATCCCCGTACCCTTCCTTTTCCCCCCAACTCGTGGCATCCTCCCTTTTTTTGCCACCCGCGCCACTTCCCGCGCCACAGCCGCCCTCATTACTCTTGCCATTCCCATCTCCAGCAAAGGATAGTCCGTTCCGGGATGCAATAGGAACCTGCTCAACAAGCCAGTCAAACACCGCTGAAAGCCGCTCAGTCGACCGCCTCAGCCCCTCGTCCGATGATGATGACGACGACGGCGGCGGTGACGAAGATGACGACGACGACGACGTTGACGACGATGCCCTGTCTTCCCGCGCCAAGCTGGCGCTTGTCCCCTGTGCCTGCTGCACGCACTCAGCACGGTCCCGTTCCTCGACACGACCAAGCGCCCGCACAAAACGACCCCAGTCCGCGAGCCCCCATGCATCCCTACTACCAACGACAGAAGCCAAGTCGGCGTCAAGAAGTTCGATCCCGCTAGCGCCCCGCAATGCAAAGTGATCAGCGCCCTCGAGGGTGCCAAGGAACTCACCCCATCGAGCGCTCTCCACGCTCACTAGGCCGTCGTTGCCCTCCATGCCATTGGCACCGTCGAGGACGACCTTGGGAAGCCAGAGTGGGTGCCAGACGTTCAGAGACCCGGTCCGCCCTGCCACGCTGAAGTATCGTACCCGTGGGTCGTCCGGCGTGCGTGGATTGAAGATCTTCGTCAAGTACCTCGTTGTCAAGTTCGCGTAGGCTGGCGAGTCGAACATGCCGAGTAAAAATGTGGTGAACGACGACGGTAAAGAGGAAAGTAAGAACGTGGACGACGATCGCGCACTTGCAAAATGAGACGCCTCTGCTTTGGCTGTCGCGACCACAGAGTCGGCCGTGACAGCACTCGCTGAGATTGACTTTGACTTTTCTTCCTCTTCAAGCCGTCGCCGACCCAAACCAAGGCGCTCCTGATCACCACAAAGAAAAGTAGTTTAGCGATAAGTAATGCCTGGATGTATGCAGCGACGTGCCTGACACCAATCCATAAACGGACTTCCACGATGTGGTGTCGCAATCGTTGTAAGTGACAAGGGCGTGTAATCCTCGGGTTTAAGGTGCGTGATGAGATGACGACAGTCAAGCCCGCCCATCGAATGTGCCATAAAATTGATCCCACGCCCGAACGCCTTGATTTGTAGAAACCGGTCGAGTTGCTCCGCACGCGACGCGATGGAACCTGTCCCTGGTACACCCGTCACTATGACCTCTGCTCCAACGGTCTTGCGCAGAATGCCCAGGATGCTCGACCAGTAGTGCATCCGCAAACTTGGAAATGAAGTTGGCCCTCGGACATCAAATCCATATAGGCCTAGGATTAGATTAGGTTTCGTTGATTCATAGTGTCAAGTGGCGCACCGTGGCACAGTACGATAGGATAGCGTGGGGCGCGAAGAGGGTTGTATAGCACCGGGTTCTGTAACAAGCGACGGATCTCATCCACATTCTGGCGCTCTTCCCTGACACGATCCATCGGCTCTGGTGGCTCTGGCGGACCAGGACCGGTATTGGGATCCGAATAAGGGGGGATTCGCTCCACATCCGTCTTTGTGGAGCCAGTCGAATGTCTCACGTAGTCATTAGACCTGGACCCGGATGCAGGGTGGAAAAGCGAGGGTCGCGTGGGCCAATGAAACCAAAACTCTAAACAATCAAAAAAAAAGGTTAAAGAGGTGGTTTAGGTTGAAATTTTGTACAGTACCTTGGAGGATGTTGTCTAATAAACTGTTCTGCGGTGGTAAGATATGTCTTTCGGCCTCATGTGGTCCAAGTCGATTCAGGGACTGGAGAACTCTGCCAGCCCATGGGGATGAATGAGAAGGGTTGTCTTGAGCATTTTTCTCGGAGTCCGCGCCGGTTGATCGGGGTGGCAAGGGGAAGAGGTAGTGGTGGGTAATGGATAGGGTGGAGAGAGCATTGACCACCCTGCGTAGGAAGAGGGCGACGGGAAGAGGAAACCATATGTTGCTCATCTTCCATCGGAGTGTGCAAAAGGTATAACAATCAAAGGAATTGGAAAAGTTGAAGTTCTAAAATGTCGATTACCTATAAACTTGAGCACGTGATCAGACTTAGTGGTGCACAAAAGACTTGGCTCGCCTCACCCGTCACCCAACTCACAACTCCCAATAAGTGCCACTTCGATTCATCTTCTGACGGCTGGGATGCCGGTGAGGTATGTGACGGAAAACAAGCCTGCGGTTTCTTATCTGCACTTGACATTGATACCGAGTCACACTTTTCCCAACTGGCAGAAAAATCTATCTATGTAACCCAGCTGCTTTCCCGGTAACTCAGGACCATGGCCACTGCAACGTAGCCGTCCGACACCACCAATCTCTGGGGTCTCTACCTACTCTTGAGTGAGCCCTTCGCAGCCCTTTGCCCAAGCGGCCCTGGAGCTGTGGGGTTTGACCGGCCCGCCCACCTCACTCCACGTCTCCACGTCTTTTTAACGCCACTTCGCAAGACCCCAACGGTCGTTTTGTAAAAAAAATTCTCTGGGTATTCACCCCTCGCGGTACCCTCATTGCAGTACGCAAAGCGCCACCTACCGGTGCTTAGCACAACGAAGAAACCCCCTGACTGTTCTCTATCCTTGGATGATCTTGTTGTGGGCCTTCATTCAAGCCTCACGCTGGCCTCGGAGAGGCCGTCTGATATTCTCGCAAATTCATGTGACGACATCATTTTTAATTGTCAATGTGTACACCATAGTCCAGCCGTCGGAAGTACCCGCTCTGTCCAAACAATGGACCCCTACATTGACCGTTTTCTTTCAAGGACAAATTGGTGGAACGGAAGTCTGCGACTGCGAGGTCATTTCCTTTGTTTCGGCACCAAAAATTGAAGCCTGGCGTGTTTGACATGATGAATCCAGCAGGACTTCTGTTGCCCTCGATCTCCGTATGCACTCCGGTCGAGACCCAAAGCTACTCATGGCTACAACACCCTTCAGCTCAAGATGCTAGCGGAACCCCTTAATGACCAAGCGGTTTGCGACAATCTCGTGTCCGCAAACAGCGTGTCATGGTCGATGCCTACAGTAGTCAGTTCACGTTTAAAGTGACCCACTCTAATGCCGCTATCGGGTCCATTCTCTTCCGGCTGTTAAAACTACCTTGGGAAAGCGAAGGTGTGCTTACCCTTTTCATAATTGAAGGCGCCTCAACTTGCAAAACGATGCTTCTCCAAGGATCCCAGTAATCTCGAAGCACCATTTGGGGACTCGGCACAAACCTGCAACGCGCGGCTCTCGCGCCTTGCTGCGATCCCACTATTTTAGCTTTTGGATCATTGACCCCACCAACACCACGTGGAGGCCGGTGGGGCCAGTAACAACGTACCCTTTCCGCTCTCGTTCCAACAACCCAAGTGTCATGGCCCTGGAAGAAGATCTGGCTGTTTACCGATCTTACCGATCGTTTGGCTCCATTCGATATCGGTCGGGACTTAACCGTAGACCCAAATTGGGCGTTGACTGGCACGTAGCATTTGTCTAGCCCGCGTATCTCATCTACCTTGAGTCTGGAGCGCAATAGGTAGGACTTGGCGTTTCACTCCAGTGGCTCGATACAGCACGCTGCTGTGCAACCCCTATCCTCTGCGTAGCTTACTAGGCTCATACGCCCGAAATCCCCCTGTTGTACGGTCTAGAGTCCCTAATAAATGGTGAGGTTTTTCCTCGACTGAGCCAGCGCCACCAGATCTGATGAGATGATCATCAATCTAATATCACAACTCTCCGGGATGCCCATGATGTACAGTATCTTCATTGATTTGGGTCTTTTCTCTCCCCTATCAAAGCATTACCGCACTATACGGAGTGCGGAGTAAGCATGGCGATGACGAGTGGGATAGGGTGAGATGTCCACGTAGCTGCGACACGACATTTGTCGGAAATGCACTGCCTTACAGTACCCCAGTAATGTATTGCAGACCGGCCCGCCTACAATCAAAACTGGATTTCGGATTATCCAGAACGTAGCATTTTCGGGGTTGGCGCATGTACTTCAGCGCTAAATAGCGCTTATCACTGAGCTGCGTTTGCCGAGCCTGGATCACCGGCTGGTATCAATTCCGGCTGTCTTAGCCCCTCACGTGTCTTGCACGCTCCAGCTGTTGCCAGAGTTACTGTACTATAGTTTGGCATCATGAACGGTGAATGGCAGTCACAGGTTCTCTTTACACCTACACCATTACTGTGTCAAACATCGTGTTACTGTTTCACTAGCAGTGCCAACACACGTACAGTACATATGGATCAACTGAAGCTGCGCATGCGCGGCTGATCGACATCGGGTCAATCAAGTGTCAAATACTACGCCATCCACGGAACGAGGATCTTATTCAGGTCTAGTACAGCTGCTTACAGAGCGAATCAAAACTGGAACGGGCCCCGCACCGGAACATAGGCCATATTCGAATTTTTGAAAGTTAAGTTTTGTGGCTCGGGAGTCATCACATGCCTTTCACAATAATCGGGCCGAGCGGTCGGTGTATTACTGCTCCCGTTACAGTTTATCTTGGGGCAGTGACCAAGGGACCAAGGAAAGAAAAACTTTGTTTGTGATCGGTCTCACTTCTGAGACTGACACTGAGTCATCCAAGAATGAAAAAAATCATCTCACGGCTTTTGGTTGTTGCAAACAAAAAGAAAAAAAAATTAGAATCACCTTTTTTCTTCAATTTTGCAGTCCCGCTGGTGACAAATGCGAAATTGTTTCTATGGTCCTATTGGAGGACTGTCTAGGTGGTTCCCTTGCATGTATGTACGATGGGGGAACAGAGTTGATTTGGCCTTGACCCCCGACACATATCAACGCCCCCTTGGGAAGGTCACTTCACCTCACTATCGCTTCAGTTGCCGCTCATACCCTGGGATATTCGGTACTGAACAGTATACGGTTTCACCCGTCGCGCACTGATTCAGCGTGCAGCATCGCATATCCGCGTGTCGATGTGCCGCGTGGAGGTGTTTTTGCAACCGGAGGCGTATCTCTGGGCTTCTATGTGATATACTTGTGGTCGTTCTAAATTTCCGACACTCTTCGGCAATAAATGGTTTGGCACCTCCCCCTGCCACTCGCAACCCCTGAGCTGAGCGACGCGCAAGCTTCATTTTTGCTTGTTGCTTGCTGCATTCTACGAATGACGTGTGTCACCTCGTCCATGTCCGCATGCGTATATGTTATAGATGCGTGTGTTGTGCCCTGGAAAGGATCTTTTAGAGGCTAGGCTCCTTGGTGATCCCGCTCACCCGGGTTACGGGTGGTTCGGTTGCCTATCCTGTATAGGTCGGCATCAAGAAGCAAGGGTCGTCCCCGGAAAAACCTCGGCATCAGGCATCTACAACAGTTGCTTTGGTTGTTTTTGGTTGTATTACCACGCAAAGTATCTGACTAGGGTGAGATATTCCGATGACTCGCCCCCGTGTCCTAGCCGATACACGATGAAGTAGGGTTGAAACCGCCTGCAGCCTGCCGCCGGACATACATGGTGGATGTCCCTGTGAAACACATTAGCCATAGTACATACTGTATTTGGATTTAGTGTCCTTGTAATCCAATATGGTCCCCCTCGTGTGAGAGACGTAGCCGCGTGATGTTAGACTGATGTACCAGCGCGCATGATAGCACCGCCTCTAGTGGAAGACATGTCACTATGCACATGACGTCTAGATTCGGCGAGTGCTGCGGGGGCATGCCGAGCAACTAGGCCCTCTCAAGCAAGCGGCAAATCATACCCGATCCTAATGACAGGCTGACAGGTTGATCCACGCCCCGTGGAGGCATGCAGTACGTTCCATACCACGAAACCCTTCTTGACCATGTCCAACATTAGTGCACGTCCAGAAGAAATGGCGTCTAAGAGCTCAAGCTTTTTGAGTCTGGGATTGGGCATTAAGAAGGGAATTTGAAGGCTCGTATTTATCATCGCCTCTGCCACCTTTTGGTTGTGAACGAAATTTTTTGGGTGGCGTGGGATGGGATGGGGTATCAACTATCCCACAGGACTTTGATCCAAAATGGACGTGAATGGAGAGAGGGGGGCGAATTCTGGTCCCCACGGATATGAAGACGTCGTCACCTGCAGAATCTGTCGCCCATAGGACGCGTTTAAGTCGCTCCAAAGGTGGGACCTTGGATACGGGGAGGAAAGGGGGAGAGGGAATTTGAACAATATGCCAGCAACCGCTGAATAGAATCCGATTCTTTTTTGCGGCGAATTCTTGAGACTTGAGACCGCCGTAATAACGGTCGAGACTGTTACTATTGAAATGTAATTTTGGTTTTATTTCCCGCGATCCCGCCTTGGTATATCACGATCGTTGCAAAGTCGAAGATTCGGCTCGACGTGTGAACTATCCTCACTTACTGGATTCAAATCCAACCTTACGTTTTCTCGTGGCGCGCCCAGCGTAAAGGTAAAGGAAAGTCCGACGGAAGGTATTTCAAACTGGAGGCATGTGCGTGAGATGTTAGCCTGGCAGCGAGTGTCAGGCTTGGGCCGGCGGTGGGAAGGTAGAGGATCGTTTCACGGGTGCACTTACGGCAGGCTGCTACGGCGTGGAGGCATCGCTCTGGAGTGGGATAGTGACACACGGCGATCGCGATCGCTATAGTGGATGACGAGAATTAAAGCTAGTCTATAAAGACGACAACGTGGCCGTGTCCGGGGTCCTCCGAATGTCCGAGTCGTGGCAGTTGTTGTGTTCGTTCGTCGACAACACGTTCAACTCGTCAAGTCCTTCTCTTGTCCGTCCGCCTCTCTTCACCTTCCAATTCGAATATGTCATAACGAGTCACTTTCTTCTTCTTTTTGTACACATGCCTGTTTTTGTATCTCCTCAACACACAGGGCTGTGCGTGCCATGGCACTCTCCTCTCTTGGGCAGGCACCGCACAGACCATGCTGTTTTTGTTCACGCCCGTTTGGTGTTTGTTGGCACGCAACCAACCCGTCCTAAGGTTGGCACAGATTTCAGCAGCCTTCTCCAATTTTGCGCCGCTCTTTCTCAACCCGTCGGCATTAAAGGCATGATCGAGAGTTTTCATCGGTTACCTCGGAGTAAGTCTTTGGAAATCTCGTAGTCTTTTCGACCGTTCGGCCTTTTCAAAAACGTTCGGTGCCACGATGTCGTAGGCAACAGTGCTATGCTTCGCATGCTTCTGAATTTCATAGCATAAATCCTCGGGAGGGCACGCCCATCCATTCTGGGTGCCCACTTTTGCACGCTGGCATAGGTCTTACCCAAAAGGAAGGCCTGGATCGCATAGCAACGTGACGGTCCTACGTGGTCAAGGTCCTCCTAGGCCATCCTGTCGGGAGCAGCCCTTGGCGCTAGCGGATTCGGTCGTTATATTATCATAAGCTAGTAAGGCTTACTACCCTTCCCTCTCCTGCAACTGTTACTCACGATTCTCTCCCTTCCCCCCTTCCCTCCCTCTTCCCTTCCGCGCAACAATGACTGATGCGCATGAACGCATCACTTTACCACCCATTAGTTCATTCGATATCACTCCCTCAACCAAGCACCATAATCACCTTCGAACAGCTCCCTCCCGTCGGGGCTCACATTTCCGCGGGAGTTCATCCTGGGACGGAAGTTCTGCTGGAAGCAACCATCCCCATAATGAGTTGGATGATATATCATACCGGTGCGTGGCATTTATACTCTGAGGTTCCATGTTACTCACGTCCAAGTTCTCCGTCCCATAGACCCCGCTCGGGTAAATACGATGCTCTCGGCAGCTCTCATCATGGGAGCCACATTGCCACCGGGCAATCACGACACAATCACTCACCATATTCTGAGCCAGCGGTCCTCATTGCACCATACGAGCCAATCTCCACGACTACGCGCCCTCGCAGCAGCAGTGCTGCTCTCGATCGAGGCGGTCTCCTTGCACCGCAAGTATCCCGCCATGGTCGGAAGAGTCTTGCCTCATGTATATCGTCGCGAGAACCGTCGCCTGATTCTCAAGCCTCTTTTTCCCCCTCTGTAACGGACAGTCCCAACACACGCAGTCATCTACCGTCTATCACAGTGCCTCCATCACATGCCTCCGCCGGTGCCAGTTCCAGTGCCATTACATCCACCCCGGGTGCCCGTCTATCCTCACAAATGGCACCGTTCATCAACTCTACGCCCGGCGACACTCAGGACGCAAAGGCGGTTGGGGTGACCCAGAGGCGAACGTCACCCGCTCGGAAACGCAAAGCATCTGAGATGCTCGGTGGGTCCCCAGGCTCGGAGGACAGGGCTGTTTCACCTGAACCGAGTGAAAGCGAAGCGAAGAAGAAATATAAGAAAAAGATGAACGTCCGCCACTACCGGGCTCAGAACAAGGATGCGATGACACAGCTCCGTGACGCCCTTCCGGAGCACATGCGGCCACCAGAGAGGCAAGCCAAAGCCTACGTGACCCTGAGCGGTACGTCATGAATTTAAAATTGGTTGTGGGCACCGCTGATTGTTGATCTCTTTCTGCCGCTCAGCGATCAAGTACATACATGAACTTACGGCCGAGAATGAGCGTCTGCGGGCAGAAAATATTAGGCAAGCCAGGGAACTTGGGGAACAGGACCAGAGTGATCGACAATTGTCGAGCTCAGTGGAGGTAGCTATCACCGGAGATGAGACCGAGGGCAGCACGGCGCCCAAAGCGGAAGTGCCATACGACACAGGCAAATAGAGCAACTGGGACAATTATTTATTACGAGTCAGTCAGGTCTGTTGCCGTCACATTTTTTTTTCAACCTCCTATCTATTTTGATGATTCACGTCGGATGGGCACGCATGGATGATCGAGGCGAATTGTATTCACACACACACTCACATACAGTCATATTGTAGAAACGTACCACGAAAGTTATTATTACCATAAGCATTACAGTAGGGCGTGTTGAAACCTAATATTAACATCGAAACTGGCCGTTGCTACAGTTCCACGTAATAGCCCTGCTTCCGGCGGCGACAGACGCCAAGTTCCGCGACGAGGTCCGGGACCAAAAAAGGTGTTGGGTGGTCACCGGAACAACAGCGCAACAAAGGCGGGGATCTCGGAATCTCAGAGTGTGACTGTTCCGGGGTTCTTTCAGTACACGTGGTGAGAGAATCTCGCAGGTGCTCTTATGATGCAAACAATGGGAAATTGGTGGAAATTGGTGGAGAGTACGACCCTGTCACCAGGACAGCGGGAAAGCTTTCACTGGGAGGGGTGAGGGGGTTAGAGAGGACGTCCCATCCGGATGGGATCTAAGGCTGTTCGGGATCGCCAAAGCGACGGACGGTTGAGAACGTGGCGACATGATGATTCACACTTTGGCCCGGTCAGGGCCGACATGATGGCAAGCCAATGGCAGTGGCACCTCACGACCCTAACCCCATGGCTCCATCCCGCCCATGTGACCTTTATGGGTTTAACTTGTTGTCGCTCGCATATAGCGTAGCACAGGTCTGATGTGACCTCAGTTGAAATAAATATACTCTACACACAGCATCTTCTGCCTCGGGCAACGACGGCCCCCGCGTTTCCACTCTTGAGCGTGCTTTGCACCCGCAGCACGGTATGTGGGTACAGCTATCTCATCCGATCAGCCTACTGTATAATACAGTTACGGGTCGTTTATCTACCCCCGCGGGCTTTGATGGCCGCCCAGAAAGATCCGAGTTGAGCTTCTTTGGAATTGGAAAGATGGCATTGAGTAGCCGTACCATTACTGTAATATTCCAGTCAGTTTTTTTGCGCGCTGTACATGTTGATCGGACCTTTGAGTCAGTATAACTCAGCGCAGTCGGGCGGTGAGTAATACGTCACATGTCTATGTTGAACACGCTCGTATGGGGCAATGCATCTGTCGCGATAGTCGCTTAGATGCAAGGCACAATTCAGCCAATGAATCGAGTTTAGACAAACCTGCATCGCCCACCCTGGCATTTGATTGGTTTCCCAAGTGGCACGAGGGGCACGAGGGGCGACCGTAAATGCATCCGTACAGAGTACCGTAACTCGTTTTCACTATGACTCGATTCAGACCTACTACGCACCGACATCAATGATGATCAGGCCCGGGTATACAGCAGGCGGTGGCAGGCGGGCGCGTGTTGGCCGCATGATCAAAAATATGTCAGAAGTATATACCGTATTTTATGTGTTTTTGAAGGACGTCCATAGTAGGATGAAACAGTTGCATAACTTTATGTTCGCCGTGTGTCCCGAGTGACATAGCACTAAGAGGAATAGGGTAATTCCGTCGCTTTGGCCCCAGTGCTGTTGTTGACAGAGGCGGCCTTATGGTACGCAGAATAAAAGGAAACACCGCCTCGCGAACTGGCAAGTCGAGCAACAAGTCAGTTTTCCAGTTATTGCTGTAACTGGAACCTGAACCTGACCGAGGTCACGGTGAAGGGCCTATTTTGGTTAACAAGCATTACTAGTCATCCTAGTCAGAACAATGATGGCCCTAGCAGTGCTGCGGCAGAGTAGAGTGACAGTGTGAGTTTGATTTGTGTGCTAGAGACCAAGTACTGCAACGACAACATCGAGTCGTCAACGCTCACGGAACGGCCCCGGATACCCGGTCCCGGTCCCGGTCCCGTGTTGAATCCGACGAGACACGACGACTGCTACGTCCATTCTCTGTAACTCCACCAATACCGCATATAGCGGAACATCACCAACGCCCATCAATTCTCGCAACGACCACGGAACAAATCTCAATCCTGACCAATCTGCCACGCGTTCCAGAGTTTCACCCGGCTTGCACAGCCGTCTTCTGACCAGGCAAACGAGACTGAGCAGTACAGCAGGCAGACAGAAGAATAGAACAGACTAATGACCAGATCGTCAGCCATGTCACCCTACGTGTCCTCTGCTAATTCGAAAATCCTTAATGATTACGTGCGTGTCGGATTGCGGATCCGTTTGATGCTTCTCCCCGCTGAGAATGACGCGTAGCAACTCGGTGATTCGTTGGGTAAAGGCGCGTTTGGGCAGGTTTACCGTACGTCGTGTGTTTTTACGTGCACACCGTGCACATCTCTGAATTTTGGACACGTTCTAGGCGCGCTCAACTGGGCAACCGGGGAGACTGTTGCCGTGAAGGAAATTCAGTTGAGTAATATCCCCAAGGGCGAACTCGGTCAGATCATGGTGCGCGTCTCAGATAGCTGCTGCGCGTTGTTATTGCACCCCATTCTAAATCCTCAATTTCGCAGTCTGAGATCGACTTGCTGAAGAACCTCAACGTATGACACCTTTCGTTCCTGATATTGATCGACGATTTACCGTGTTGCTTGTTGTCCACAGCACTCTAACATTGTCAAGTACAAGGGCTTCGTGAAAACACCAGATTATCTGTACATCATCTTGGAGTATGCACGCCGCCCGGCCCACCTTATGTATGTGCTCTTTCTGATGCTTTCTAGGTTCTGCGAGAACGGCTCTCTACATAACATCTGCAAACGATTCGGCAAATTTCCAGAGAACCTTGTTGCGGTCTATATTTCTCAAGTCCTCGAGGGTCTCGTATACCTACACGACCAGGGTGTGATCCACCGCGACATAAAGGGCGCCAACATCCTGACGACCAAAGATGGTGCTGTGAAGCTCGCCGATTTCGGTGTAGCGAGCAATACGACTACCGCCGGCGCAGCAAGTGATGATGCGGTAGTCGGGAGTCCATACTGGAGTACGCCCTGTCCACCGCACCTCGTTCATTGCACGCCTTGACTGATGTATCTAGTGGCACCTGAGGTCATTGAGCAATGTGGCGCTACAACCGCATCGGATATTTGGTGACTTTGGACTCGGGATTTTATGATACCTTTTTCTAATATTTTTGCCGAACAGGAGCGTTGGCTGTACGGTGATCGAATTGTTGGAAGGGCGCCCACCGTATCATGCCCTGAAGCCCATGCAGGCGCTCTACCGAATCGTTCAGGATGACTGCCCACCGATACCTGAGGGCGCATCCCCCATAGTCAAGGACTTCCTTTACCATTGTTTCCAGAAAGACTGTAACCTCCGCATATCTGCCAAGAAATTGTTACGTCATCCATGGATGCTCGCTGCGAAAAAGCAGATGGCGGATGGGAAGCGTGCGAAAGGAGAGGTGGAAGGATCGCGTCCACTGAGCAACTATAACTTTGACGAAGCCGTGCTCAAAGTGCAGGAGTGGAATGAAGCCCTCAGGTGTAAGTCTTGCCGCATGTTTTGATGCATGACCTTTACCAAATTACAAATATAACACGTTTTACTACACAGCCCCCTCACGGCCCTCGAAACATGGTGGGCGAGATCCCTCGAACGTCGCTCGACAGCTGGAGGTACCCGCCTCGCCGGTCAAACCACGGTTCAATGAGTCTTCTTCGCCTGTAGCCCTCTCTTCCTCGTTGAGTCTGTTCCCCGCTTTGTCTGCTGCGAGGAAGGTGGTTCCCCCAGCAGCTGCGAAGAATGCTGCACCCCTTGCACTACCTCTGCCGGCTGTCCTACGACAGCCTGAAGAACAAACGGATAACTGGGACGACGATTTTGAAGAAGGCATATCGTTCTCCAAGCTGCAAGGTATTCCGTGTCTAGTCTCCTGCACTAAAACAATGTAACCCCTCATCTCCACTCGCTTTTACAGCACTCGAGAAGTCAACAGTGGACGAGGAGAAACAGCAGCCTGAGCACGATGACAATGCGAAGACGATCAGGCCCACAAACCGTTCTCCCCGCTCAGCGCCGGGCGTCATTTCTAAGTCCCCATCACGAGACATAGGACCCATTGTCGAAGATTATTCGGACCTTGGCATCGATGAAGACGGCGACTGGCAGGAAAAGTTCGCTGACTTTAAGATGAAGAATTCCGTCCGTCGTGGTCTGTTTCACCCCAATGATATCAAAACAGTTGGGCTCGCGCCCGTGTCTCCCAGCGCCAAATCGGCACCGCTACCGGACGTGTGGAACGCAACAGGGCACTCCCGCACACAGTCACACCCATTGAACCCGATAACTCCGTTGTCTGGATCGCCATTTACAGCCCCGACGACTGCCCGCTCACACTCGCGTTCTCCGTCATTTGCGGGCTCGTCGAGCGGCTCGTTCGGAAGGTCGGAGGCGCGGAAGTTGACTAGCCAAGAGTTCAACAAGTATGCGGAGGATGATGATGAGGATTACGATGATGTGTTTGGAAAGCCAAACGGATCCTGTGCGTGATTTATTTTTGTCTCTTCTTGGTGTGGACACCTGCCAACGGGACTAATGTTCTATTTGTCTGCGTATCGCAGCGCTTGAACATCCTGTTCAGACTCTGCAACTCAACACCCGGTTGTCAAACAAGTCTTGGGTAAGCTATATGGTTACCTGGAAATTTCGTAGCGCAGTCATCGTAACTGATGCCTGGTAGCTTGGAGACGAAGATACTGATGAGGAGGATCCTTTCGCCGAGGTACGTACACGTTCTTTGTAACGGTGACCTATTGAACGCTGTCTACCATAACAGATCGACGAGGGCTTTGCGGAGGATGACTTGGAGGCCAATCTGCAGCGTGATAAATATGCGCGGCTCACCACTGCTGTCAATCAGCTTATAGATGAACTTACGCCTTCCGCGCCCGATTTCCAGCTCAGAGATGCCTGTGATCAACTCGTAAGTTCAATATCTTACTAATTCGCCCGCGTTTCCAGATGCTAATGCCATCCTGAAAAAAAAGTTGAGCATCGTATCCGAGGCTCCCGAGATGCAGGGTCAACTGGTCTCTGCGCACGGAATGCTCGCAATCTTGGAAGTTTTGGAAGGTCGGGGATCTCGTGAAGTGATCATGCGGCTCCTGCAAATCATCAATCTGGTTAGTACCCATTGGGTGATATTTCATTTTCATTTTTTTCCCACGAGTATGCTGTGCTGTGCTTATGCTGACTGCCTGCGCGCTCAATAGCTGGTCACGGCTGACGCAAGCTTTTTGGAGGGTTTCTGCCTGATTGGGTGCGTAGTTTTTTCTTAATCTGGCCTAGACTTTCCAACGGAGCTGACCATTGTTACCGAAGAGGCATACCCGTTATGATGGGTGCGTAGTCATGGCCCGAAGTGGTCTCGATGGTTATTTCATATTCCTCCGCAGGTTTTACCTCTAAAAGGTATCCGTCCGAGTGTCGGCTGCAGGCTTCAAATTTCATCCAGTTGCTATGTCACACCTCCGTGCTGACTTTGCAAATGTTCATCTCGTACGTCCTATATGTTTCGTGGTCTATGGAGATATTGAAAGTTTGCCCCTTTTTTCCCGCAATGTTTTATTAGATGCCGGGGGTTGAAGGTTCTAGTTGATCTCCTTGATGAAGATTTTGCCGAGCAGAGCGAGCTCATCGTACACGCGTTGAACGGAATTGGGTCCGTCTTCGAGCTGCAAAGTCCGACTTCCACGAAGAATGATTTCTGTCGGCTCTTCATCCGAGAGGGTTTACTCGATCCGCTGTCATCTGCGCTTCTGAACGTAATGGCGAGTCGCGGCGATGCGGCGGCAGATATGAAACGGAAAATAATTCAAATATTGCTCGTTTTCTGTCAAGTATCGCAGTCCGATATCCATGTTCGCAATGCGCTAGGCACGCGAAAAGTCGTCCGACGTTCGTATCTGCTCAGAGAGAACTCTTCCCTTTTTTTTTGCCTCTCAGCTGACTGAACGTGCAGGGTTGTTGCGCGCATGTGAATTGCTCGAGCCGGAGTATCTCGTTCATATGCTCAAGGCAATCAAGCATCTCTCCATGAACGCGACGTTGCTCGAGGTCCTGCAGAACGCCAATGCCATCGAGATTTTGACGCGGATCCTTGACGAGCAGAGCTCAGGTCTCCACAGCACGGTACGTGACACGTCGCCCCTTTTTGACTTTGTGCCCGGTTTATAACAATTCATATTTATTCGTTGTCTAGGAAATGTCGAATCATATATTCCAGACCTGCTACAACCTTTGTCGTTTGAACAAGGGTCGACAAGAGGAGGCTGCGCAAGCAGGGATTATACCTTTACTCGTGCGCGTGATCGAGTCGAGTTCTCCTCTTAGACAGTTCGCGCTTCCCATTCTTTGCGACCTTGCCAGCGCTGGGAAGAGCTGTCGGATGTTGCTGTGGCAGCACGATGGACTGTCGATGTATGTCAAGCTGCTCACAGATCC
>QLOU01000687.1:0-14332 GCA_003313715.1 Russula abietina
TTTCTAATTGAGCATCAGAATCTATGCATCAAGTCGCAAGCAGCCTGAACAGGTCGAAACGTCAGTCATCTTTTAATGATAGCTGACTGGGATCACTGAAATTGTCTGGCAGTTGAAAAACTACGGCAAGATGTACTCAGCTGGCTATCGCCGCCTGATCCTTGGAAGAATCACCACCTTGCCTGTGAATTACGCCACCCGGGGTCTGCAGTGTGGTTTGTCCAGGGAAACATATTTTCGAAATGGAAAGCGTTGGAGAACCAGGGTTCTCTTCTATGGGTTCATGGGAAACGTCTGTTACTGCCCACCTCTTAGTGATGCAGCTGAAAGTTTTCCTTTTTGTAGCTGGCGCAGGAAAGAGCGTTTTTTGGTATGTCAAAACCTTCTGATATTCCTCTCTTGGAAATTTATTGTGTCGTCTAGCTCCACAATCATTGAGGAGATCGTTGCCATGCGGAAAGCTGGGCTCGCGTTACTGGCGTTCTTCTACTTCGATTTCCGAGACGCCCCAAAAAAGGACTTTCGCGGACTGCTCTCGTCCCTCCTGGCCCAACTTTGTCATCAATCCGACCAATACTGTGATATCCCTTTGAAATTCTACTTGGAACATGCGAAGGGGTTGAGTCATCCCAGCGACGACGCTATTGCGAAATGCTTACGGGACGTACTTCGATTCCCTGGACTAGCCCCCGTCTATCTCATCGTGGATGCCTTGGATGAGTGTCCTAACACGCCTACCAACCGATCGCCCCGTGCCAAAGTCCTAAACTTCATAAAGGAACTTGTCGAATCACAGATTCCAAATCTCCGCATTTGCGTCACGAGCCGACTGGAGCCTGACATAAAAAACGTCCTGGATCTTTTAAACCCACATCATATTTCCCTCCATGACGAGAGTGGACAAAAGAAGGACATCGAGGACTACATCAAGTCGGTCATTATTACGAACCCAGGAAATCAGTGGGAAGAGGCAGACACGCAACGAGCCGTCGACATCCTCACAAGAAAATCTGACGGGATGTAGGGCGCTAATTCCAATTATGAACAACTCTTGCTAATTTCCGTGATATAGGTTCCGGTGGGTGGATTATCAGGTGGACTACGTCTCTGGTTGCCTGCCGGCAGGTCTTGAGGACGCGTTGGCCAAGTTGCCAGAGACGCTAGACGAGACATATCAGCGTACCTTGCAAGAGATCAAGAACGCAAATTGGGAATTCGCCCATCGTATTTTTCAGTTTGTCGCAGTGGCTATCCGTCCGCTTCGCGTCGATGAACTTGCCGACTTGCTCGCATTCGATTTCAAGACAGGACGAATTCCAAAATATCGTGATGGTTGGCGTCTGAAGGCTCCAGTACATGCGGTTCTGTCTATATGCTCCAGCTTGCTTGACGTTGTCTACGTCAAAGATTCCCATGTTGTACAATTCTCTCACTTTTCGGTGAGAGAATTCCTGACGTCCTCCCGTCTTGCGGAAGCAACCGACGCTATTTCATGCCGTTACCATGTTTCCTTGACACCTGCTCATACCCTCGCAGCGCAAGCGTGTTTGGGGATTTTGCTACACCTGGACGGGACTGCCGACCCCAATGACAGTCGGAAAAAATACCCTCTCGCTGAATACGCTGCGGAGCACTGGGTTCACCATGCCCGGTTTGAAGATGCATCGCGGAATTTGGAGGATGGGATGAAACAACTTTTCGATCCGTTCGAACGACATCTTGCGGTCTGTGTTTCGATACATGAACCAGATGTTCCGACGCGATTGGCAAATTCAGGAGTTGAACTAATGTCATCAATCAATCCGTCCACCGTCCCCACCAGATCCCGGTTGACCACTAGATCCCCTCTGACCACCATATCTCCCTTGATCCCCGGACCCCCCTCGATCCCCGGATCGCCTTTGACTTTCAGATTCCCATTGATCCGATCCCCCTTGATCCTCCGCCCCTTGACCATCCGATCCCCCTTGAATTTCCGTCCCTTGACCATCCGATCCTCATTGACCATTCGATCTCCCTTGACCACCAGATCCTCCCTGACCACCGGATCCCCCTTGATTTATGCCGCCCTTTGGGGATTATATTCCATTGTGAAGTCCCTCGTCATTGAGCGTTCACAAAATGTAAACACTCGAGGTTTCTCTGACGAAGTAACCCCACTACATTTGGCATCAGAATACGGACACGCAGAAGTTGTTTGCTTCCTTCTCGACCATCACGCGGATGTGACAGCCCAGAACGTATATGGGTTTACGCCATTGCATCTCGCGTCGCAAGAAGGATATGCTGAGGTCATCCGCATTCTTATCGATCGCGGCGCGGATGTGAAGGCACAGAATATACATGGCTTAACTCCGTTACATCTCGCGTCGCAGGAGGGAAAAGTTGAAATTGCTCGCTTGCTTATCGAGCGTGGTGCAGATATGACAGCGCGGAATGAGGACGACGAGACTCCACTACACCTAGCGCTGCTTTTGGGACAACAGAACGTTGCTTGTATGCTTATTGAGCACGGCTCGGATGTCACGGTCAAGACCAAAGACGGGTCGACTCCTTTACATCTAGCGTCGCATTGGGGACAAGTTGAACTGGTTCGCATTCTTATCGACCTTGGCGCCGATGTGACGGCCCAGAGGAAGGACCAAGAGACGCCATTACATTTGGCTTCGCAAGAAGGACAAGTCGAAGTCAGTCGCACGCTAATCGAGCATGGCACGGATGCGACAGCCCGGAATGAGCACAGGCAAACGCCGTTACATCTGGCATCACGAGATGAACACATTAATGTTGCGTGCATGCTTATCGAGAGCGGCGCGGATGTCTCAGCGCAGGACTACGAAGGGTCAACTCCGTTACATGTTGCGTCATATTTGGGACAAGTTAAAGTTGCTCACAAGCTTTTGGAGCTCGGCGCGGATGTGACAGTCAAGGACAAAGACGGGTCGACACCGTTACATCTGGCGTCGTATCGGGGACATATGAAGCTGGCTCGCATACTCATCGAGTTTGGCGCGGATGTCGCGGCCCAGAAGAACAACCAGATGACACCATTACATCTTTCGTCGCAAGAAGGACGAGTTGAAGTCACCCGCATTCTAATCGAGCATGGCGCAGACGCAACAACCCAGAACAAGGACCAGCAGACTCCATTACATCTAGCCTTACGATATGGATTCGTTGGATTCGCTCGCATGCTTATCCAGCACAGCATGGATGTGGCAATCCGGTACAAGCATGGGATGACCCCGTTACATCTAGCGTCACAGAAGGGACAAGTTGAAGTCGCTCAGATACTTATCGAACATGACGTTGATGTGTCGGTCAAGAACGAAGATGGATTTACTCCTTTACATCTGGCGTCGCAAGAGGGACAAATTAAAGTCGCTCACACACTTATCAAACATGGCGCGGATGTCACAGCCCAGAATAATGAAGGGTCGACCCCATTGCACCTGGCGTCGCAAGAGGGTCGAGTTGATCTCGCGTTCCTGCTCATCGATCACGGTGCAGACATAACAGCCCAGAACAGGCACCAGAAGACTGCATTACATCTGGCCTCGCGAAGCAGACAAATCGGATTCACTCGCATGCTTATCGAGCACAGCATGTACAAGCATGGGTTTACTTCATTACATCTAACGTCGCAAGAGCGACAAGTCGTCGTCGTCGAGCCCAGCATGAATAAGCATGCCTTTACTTCGTCACGTCCGACGTCACAAGAGCGACAAGTCGACGTCGTTGACATGCTTATCGATTATGGCGTGGATGTGACGGCCAAGAACAAACACGGATCTACCCTATTACATCTAGCGTCGCGAGACGGTGTCGCTCGCATGCTCATCGAGCGTGGTGCGGATGTGATGGCACAAAATAATGAAGGGTCGACTTCATTACATCTGGCGTCACAAAAGGGACGGGTTGATGTCGCTCTCGTGCTCATCGAGCGTGGTGCGGACATAGCAGCTAAGGACAATGAAGGGTCGACTCCGTTCCATTTGGCCTCTCGCGAGGGTAAAGTTGATGTCGCTCGCATGCTCATTGACCACGGCGCCGACGTAACAGCCGAAAATAACAAAGGGTCGACCGCATTACATCTGGCGTCGCAAGAGGGGCACGTTGACCTCGCACGCATACTCATCGACTACGGCGCAGATATGATGGCCAAGAATAAAGAAGGGTCCACTCCATTACACCTGGCATCGCAAGAAGGACACCTCGATGTTGCTCACTTGCTCATTGAGTGCGGCGCAGATATGACGGCCAAGGATACCAAAGAAGGGTTCACTCCATTACACCTGGCGTCGAAAGAAGGACGCCTCGATGTTGCTCGTATGCTCATTGAGTGTGGCGCCGATGTGACAGCCCAGAATAACGACGGCTCGACTCCATTATATGTTGCTTCGCAAAAGGGACACGTTGGTGTCACCCACATACTTATCAAAAGCGGTGCCGACATGACAGCCCAGAATAAAGCGGGGTCAACTCCATTACATCAGGCGTCACAGAATGGACAAATTGCAGTTACTCACATGCTTATCGAGAGCGGCCCGGATGTGACGGCCCGGGACAACGAAGGGTCGACTCCGTTACATCTAGCGTCGCGGGAGGGACACATTAGAATCACTCACATGCTTATCGAGCACGGTGCCGACATTACAGCCCAGAACGAGGACCAGAAGACTCCGTTACACCTAGCCCCGCGAAGCAAACAATTTACTCGAATGCTTATCCGGTACAGCATGGGCGTAAGCGTAACGCCCAAGCATGGGTCGACGCCATTACACCTGGCGTCTCAAAAAGGACAAGTTGAAGTCATTTGCATGCTTATCGAACATGACGTGGACATCTCAGTTAGTAACGAAGATGGGCTTACCCCTTTACATCTGGCATCGCAAAAGGGACACATCGAAGTTGCTCGCATGCTTATCGAGCGTGGTGCTGATGTGATGGCGCAGAATAAAGAAGGGTTGACTGCATTACATCTTGCATAGCAAGAAGGACAAGTTGACGTTGCTCGCATGCTTATCGAGCATGGCGCCGCTGGCGCGGACGAAGTGACAACCCGGAATAGAGTGGGTCGACTTCATTAGATCCAATTTCGCAGCAGGGTGCATATTGGCCTCGACGCTTAATCTAATTCCTAGTCATGACCCGCTAGGTATTTGAATCTGGTTTCATCTTCGTTATCCGCTCACTCTATCTGCTCCCCCAGATTCGCACCTGAGGCATGACCGGTCTGCGTGCTAGCGATTTACAAATTGAAAACGCTGGTAACCACACGTCTTTACGTTTGTCCCTATGCTTGACTCAGACCCACCTTACGCACCTCCTTAATGTCCATGCAATCACTTTACGGTTTCCCCCCCTCTTTTCTGCTACTTATAAACAACAAACGTGACGCGACCAAGCGCCTTTTGTATTCATTCATTGCTCCGTCTCACTTTTTGTAGGCTATTGACGCCTCCCACTGTATAGAACGCCCGATTATGATACAACTAAGACAACTAGTACAATTGGGTAGTTAGCAGTCTTGACTCTATCAAACACGTGACGGAAGTCACACTTTCGTCACTGTCAGGTCCCCCTCGCCGCCCGCCGTTGCTAAGTTATCTCCGCCTGCTCTAAGTGCTCTACAGGTCCCAGGAAGTTAAGCAACAGTCGCGCCATCGCGCCCATCTACATTTGTCCGACAAACGAACAAATTCTACAGACAGGCGAGGCACTCCTAGTGAGCCTCAGGCCCTCAGCCATCATCTATCCTCGACCACAGCGGAAGGCAGAAAACCGCTTTTGGAGACAAGGACAGACATCGAGGCGCTGCCCAAGAGGTTAGACCGACTCACCCGAATGAGGTAGGTTCGAAGCACAGCAGCACAGGCCTTTGAAGTTGTTTATGGTCTTTACCGGAGTATGAAGGTGGTAACTAATGCCCCCGCTCGCAGACAGCAAGTAAGTCATCTGTCGACAGTGTCATGGTATGTAGTGGTTCTCATTGAAGTGGCAACGTATCTGACACTGAGCATCAGAAACTGTGGAGCAAATCGCGAACGATCTGAATAAGTCGAATTGTCTGTCATATTTCAACGTTGCGATGGCTTACTGGGATCACTGCGACTCTAGTAAGTAATAACTTGGAGTAAGATAGCAAGATATTCACAGGTGGCTGAAATCGTTTAATCTTGGAAGAATCACCACCTTGCCCGTGACTCTCACGTCACCACGGGTCCGCCGCATGGTTCATTGAGGGCATCTGTTACCTGTTCGTAGCGGTAGCAGGTGTGGGAAAGAGAGTTTTTTGGTACGCCAAACTTTTGAAATTCCCGTCCTGGGATCTCATCGTGTTGGCCAGCTCTGCGGTCATCAAGGACATCGACCCCATTTGGAAAGCTGGTCTTGCGTCACTTGCGTACTCTTACTGTGACCTTAGGGAGTATCAAAAGAAAGACCTGCACTTAAACCCCCGGGACTACTAGCCCCGTCTATCCTATTGTGGACGCCTTGTACAAATGGTCTGAACACATTGGTCGTCCGGCCGCCCCGTGAAAAAAGTCTTGAGCCTCATAAAGGAGTTTATTTTGAATCCACTCATGACGCATATGCGCAGATTCTGAATTTTGCGATTCGAATCTGCACGTATGCGTCACGAGCCGACTTCAACCAGACACCAAGGACATCCTTGATCCCTTAATTTTCCCCTTTCTTTCCTGCATGACGAGCGTGGACAAAAGAAAGACGTTGAAGAATACATCAAGATTTACACGAACCCAGAAAACGAGTGGGAGGCGCAAGACATGTAACGGGCCGTCGAGGTCCTCGCAGAAAAGTCTGACGGTATGTAAGGCGTCAGTACGCGTCAGTACGCGTCAGTACTGATGTACTGATGACTGTCGCTCGTTTCTGTGGAGTAGGTTCCCATGGATGAAATGTCAGGTGGACTTTCTTTGTGTCTCCCCGCCAGCAGGTCTCAAAGACGCATTGGCCAAGTTGCCAGACATGCTCGACGAGGCACATCAGCGCACTTTATGAAGAATCAAGGGGGCAAGTGTGCATCTTCAAGTTTCTGATGATTCTCATATCCAAATACGCCACGTCCACGTACTGTGCATGCCATAATTCCATACATGTTGTACCCTTTGACAGTAGGCTAGGTCCCCCGCAACAAAAGCATGGATCAGTCCGTGTACTCATGCGCCTTGATTCTAAACAGGTGGGGTTCACACGTTCACACCCCAACTTACCTGAAGCCGAGGATCATTCGATGATTTCGATCGTGATTTCGATCGTTCCACGATCCAGATTGCTTCCAGGTGCACATCGCGAGTGAGCCTCGAAGCGGCGTCATGCTCGTCTCTCATGATCTCATGACTAGGGAGAAGAATATTAATGTCTGGATCTACGACCATTATTCCAAGAAGTTGATGGGGTACTGCGATTTTTTGGGGGGCACTTGTTTCGATTTCTGGTCGACTTGTTTCACTTTTGGCACCCTGGTAAAACGGGGCTTAGAGAGTTACTCCAGATACATTAAAAGCTTTGTAAATATGGTAGTTTCGTCGCTTTACATCAACTTCTGGCTACGCGAGAAACCGAAATGTTTGATAATTCGTTTCAATTTTTGGTGAAAGATATTGAAAATTGGCTACGTTTGAGATGCTGATGCCGTTGCAAAATCCATGTCACTCTTACACTATAGGATCGCCGATGTGCGGCTTCCGGTAGGTCGAATGATTCACGTCACTTGTGTTGACTGTTGACCCGTGCTCGGTACACAAACGAGTACTAAAAGGGTTACTTGAAGAGGTTCATGACCAAGAGGACCGAGAAGTAGTTCTACAAACAGGTAGATTGCGTTCTTTCACGGGAATACTGCAGCGAAAACGTCAGAGTCAGAAATTTATGCAGATTAAACGATCAAATATTCCGTTTGCCTGCTAAGGAGAAGGAAGTACCGTAGTGGGCCCGGGTGGATAGGACAACATGACCGTTGAAACCGAGAATCTAATGCTGCACGATGGCGAACAGTATAGTATCGCCTACAGCGAACGGCAGGACCAGGACCACAGAATCCGAGCCTCGAGTTGGGGATAACACAACCACCCTTGCGTCCACTATCATTTATAAAGGTTAGAGTAAAATACCCCGATAAATTGGGCAAAAATGTCTCCAATGATTGTTCGAGGGACACTGTCACAATCATTTTCGGAAGAGAAGCGTTGTCGGGTTAAAGCGGAACGGTCTCAGACTGTCTGGCTCCAGATCGATGGGAAGCTGCCAAGTGGCCAAAGCAATTTCAAGTCAGAAAGAGGCATGGAAGTTGAGGCAATCCTGCCGTGCATCGATCCTTTTGTCCACCGTCCCACGTCACGCGTCACGTGATGAGCACTGCTTACCTAAACGGCAACCTCAAATCTACTCCTCTGCTAAAGGTTTTGTTATACCGCCACAACTACTGGTAAAAGAAGATGAGCTTCCATGCCCTTACGCTCTCCAGTCTCTGTCAGACTGTCTCTGTCCGACGATAGTGTCGTTCACGTCATTTTCTCTGGCTTCCCGTCCGCCGCGTCCGAGTAGTTTCACCCTTGGGCATGTACACTGCCAAATCCAACCTTCCTCCGCTGCCAGATGAACGCGATCCATCTCTTGGTGACCGTTCGCTCACGAACCCGAGCTCCCACGATTTTTTCTTATAAAGGGTATGCAAGACGAGGCAAAAAGTGCAGAGCTCCTAAGGCCTTGACTTTGGGTTTTCTCTTGACCTCTCTGCTCGTTCATCACTCGCAAAGATGATACGGCTTTTCTCTCTCGCTGTGATTCTGGCCACTCTGTCAGAAAATAATTTTGCCGCCATTGGCCCCACTGCTATTCTCCCAATTCTCAATAAAGTCATAGCCCCCGATGGATATCGTCGCTCGTAAGTTCCTTGTCGCTGGTACTACAGTATCCAACGTAAGCTAACCTCTGCCGTTCACAGTGCCACTCTCGCGTATGGTAAGTTCCCTGGCCCAATCATTCGGGGAAATAAGGTACTAGTGAACATTTCCAACCTGTTTCTTCGACATCCTTTTGAGCTCCATATCTCAGGGCGACCGTTTTAATATCGCTGTTTTCAATATACTGACTGACAACACCATGGACCTTGTGACCTCCATTGTGAGGGCTCTTTCTCTAATCTACAGGTAGAATGACGCTTATCCTCTACAGCACTGGCACGGTCTGTTCCAAAGTCATACCAATTATGCCGACGGTCCCGCCTTCGTCACGCAATGCCCTATTGTGCCCAAAGAGAGCTTCATTTACCAATTTAACTCTGAGAATCAAGCGGCATGGCCTTCCCGTCCTACTCGCGTCCTTGAGAGTTGATCTTTTTTTAGGGTACATACTGGTATCACAGCCATTATCAGGCTCAATATTGTGATGGTTTGCGTGGGCCTTTGGTTATTTATGATACAAAGGACCCCCACTTTGGTTTGTATGATGTCGATAATGGTGAGATAAGGGCCCTGTTCTTGACAGGCCCTGCGAAACTCATTTCTTGTAGATTCTACTGTGATCACGCTCGCAGACTGGTACCACTACGTCTCGGCTTTGGCCCCATTGGATCCGTGGGCGAATTCTTTACGTTCCGGAGTCCTCTGGCTGACCATCGTCGAAGTGTGCCCGACTCTACTTTGATTAACGGGAAAGGTCGCTATATCGGAGGCCCCGCTTCTCCGCTTGCTGAAGTGATTGTTATACAAAACTTACGGTCAGCGTTACACTCGTTTCTTCAAACGGAGAAAGTTAAAATGCGAAAACCAAATCAGCTACCGACTCCGACTAGTTTCTATTTCCTGTGATCCGGCTTATACCTTCTCTATTGATCATCATCCGTTGACTATCATCGAGGTCGATGGTATCAACGTTCAGCCATTAACGGTTCAATCGCTTGAAATCTTCGCCGGTATGTAAAGCCAAATCAGATAATTCTTCATAACTGACTGGCACACTGAAACAGGTCAACGTTACTCCGTTGTTGTAAGGAGTTTAGATTTGATGCTCACGCCGAAAAAAGTGCCTTATCACTGCACCTGTTTTACAGCTCAATGCTAACCAGAGGATTTCCAATTACTGTATAATTTTTTGGGCCAAAGTTTCTGTCTTAATTTAACTCACCACGTGCTACAGGGATTCGTGCTTTGCCCAATTTCGAGGGCCAGAGCTACGCCAACCACACCAATGTGGCTGTGCTTCGCTATTCCTTAGCCCCATTAATCAGAGTCTTCACTGTGTTGAACAATCCCCAAAATAACGTACCTCGAATCCAAAATCCGCTTAGGGAGACAGACCTACGCGTAGGTTCCTTCCCGATATCACTGTCTCACGCATACAGCTGATCACTTTCATGTCCAGCCACTCATTCCTACACGCGTGGTAAGTTTTAACGGATTCTTTATTAAATACCCCAAACCCGTGCGATTTAGCCTGGTAAGCCCATCCCTGGCGGCGCCGACATCAACATCAATCTAGCAGTTGAATTGAGGCCTGTGAGTATTCTTTCGACGAAAGAATATATTTTTTTGACGTGAACTCAACCAACCACACTCTAGACACCGGAGCCCGCGGCGTTCTACATTAATGACCATACCTTCACTTCGCCAGATGTCCCTATCCTACTCCAGATCTTGAGCGGCAAAAGCAAAGCGTCAGATCTTCTACCCAATGGGACCATCTACGGTCTTGAGGCCAACAAGTCTGTTGAAATCTCCATACCCGCAGGCGCGCGCGGCGGACCGGTAAGTCGGCCAAAATTGCGAGAATGGTTTAGTTGGTTGGGATACTAACGGTTGAGGGTGACTTAACTTACTCAAGCACCCTATTCACTTGCACGGACACGCCTTCCACGTCGTTCGCAGTGCCGGCAGCAGCACTTATAACTTTGACAACCCCGTCGAACGCGATGTTGTGAGCATCGGGAGCCCGGGCGATAACGACACGATCGGCGATAATGTCACGATCCGGTTCTTCACTGACAATCCTGGCCCGTGGTTCCTCCACTGCCACATTGATTGGCATTTGGAAAGGCGAGCGAGCTTCTCTCCGTCTCTCCGAGTTTCATCATCGCACGGTCTTCTTCCCCCTAGACACTAACGCACTGGGTTTTTTCATTTTGCATTTAGGGGTTTCGCGGTCGTATTTGCTGAGGATATTCCTGATATCCCGCAGCAGGTTACACCGACCGGTACGATTTGAATCTACTCTGCTTTGACAGTGACTCATATAACGACTGTCCGAAAACTGTGTTCTGCTGTTCAGCCGACTGGGGTAAACTTTGCCCAGCATATTTTCAATTCAATGGCACTCAGCACTGAAACCGATGATCATTCATTACTCCCAGCGAATTTCTTTTTTATATATAACCCAGCCCGGGTTGCTATATATTGGCAATAATGTCTGCTTTTTTTATATAGTCCGAGATCCTTTTTTTTAAAACCTGGTTTCAGTTACATATACATACTTATCAAAAGCGGTGCCGACATGACTGCCCAGAATAAAGCGGGGTCAACTCCATAACATCAGTCGTCACAAAATGGACAAGTTGCAGTCACTCACATGCTTATCGAGAGAGCGGCGCGGATGTGACGGCCCGGGACATCGAAGGGTCGACTCCGTTACATCTAGCGTCGCGGGAGGGACACATTAGAATCACTCACATGCTTATCGAGCACGGTGCCGACATTACAGCCCAGAACGAGGACCAGAAGACTCCGTTACACCTAGCCCCACAAACCAAACAATTTACTCGAATGCTTATCCGGTACAGCATGGGTCGACGCCATTACACCTGGCGTCTCGAAAAGGACAAGTTGAAGTCGTTCGCATGCTTATCGAACATGACGTGGACATCTCAGCTAGTAACGAAGATGGGTTTACCCCTTTACATCTGGCATCGCAAAAGGGACACATCGAAGCTGCTCGCATGCTTATCGAGCGTGGTGCTGATGTGATGGCGCAGAATAAAGAAGGGTTGACTGCATTACATCTTGCGTCGCAAGAAGGACAAGTTGACGTTGCTCGCATGCTTATCGAGCATGGCGCAGCTGGCGCGGAAGAAGTGACAACCCGGAACAGTGTGGGTCGACTTCATTAGATCCAACTTGGCAGCAAGGTGCATATTGGCCTCGACGCTTAACCTAATTCCCAGTCACGACCCGCTAGGTATTTGAATCAGGTTTCATCTTCGTTATCCGCTCACTCTATCTGCTCCCCCAGATTCGCACCTGAGGCATGACCGGTCTGCGTGCTAGCGATTTACAATTTGAAAACGCTGGTAACCACACGTCTTTACGTTTGTCCCTATGCTTGACTCAGACCCACCTTACGCACCTCCTTAATGTCTATGCAATCACTTTACGGTTTTCCCCCCTCTTTTCTGCTACTTATATACGACAAACGTGACGCGACCAAGCGCCTTTTGTATTCATTCATTGCTCCGTCTCACTTTTTGTAGGCTATTGACGCCTCCCAATGTATAGAACGCCCGATTATGATACAACTAGGACAACTAGTACAATTGAGTAGTTAGCAGTCTTGACTACGGATGACCCCCACACTATCCCTTGAAGACCGACGACAGTGATACGGAAGGTAACGGCGATGATGATAAGACATCAAGTCTTCAAGGAGTCCGACCAAATAATGACTGATATAAGTCCGAGTTTTCTCTTTTTCTGTTCTCGAATATATCGATCACAGGGCCATTGGTCCCACCCTCTCCTTGCAGTCAACTGCAGCTCACGAAGGAATTCTAGAACATGAACATATCGCCAGGGTGCCGTTCGGATCCGTGCGCTTGCCCACAGGTGCAAAGCATGTATGTTGCTCACAATGCGTCGCGTGAAGTCCTTGTCTGCCAGCTCAGTCACCGTCACTGCCTCCGCAGGAGTCAGGCAGGGGAGGGGCCGGCTCGTGAGCAAAAGGAATAAAACGTACGTTCGACCTACCAGAAGACACTCTAGCTTCTCCAAGATGTCCTGCTTCTCGTTCTGGCACACGGCGCATTCCTTCCTACGTGCATTGGTAGGAACTACGCCCTACAACTGAAGCTGCGCGTGCGCTCGAGCCTGCCATCCGCAAGGCAAGGTATACTTGCAAGCCATTTTCAGGACGACGATTCGTATGTTCGCTAATTCTTTTTTAGCGCCGACGTGCTGCGCGTGTTGGTCCGTGTGTATACATCTAATACAGATGCAGCAAGAAGTGGGTGAGCAACTCGGAAGTCGGAACGAAGCGTTTCAAACATGTGACGGAAGTCACGCTTTTGTCACTGTCACCTCCCCTTCGCCACCGCCACCGTTGCTATCTCCGCCTGCTCTCTTAGTGCTCTACAGGTCCCAGGAAGTTAAGCAACAGTCGCGCCGTCGCGCCCATCTACATTTGTCCGACAAACGAACAAATTTTACAGACAGGCGAGGCGCTCCTAGTGAGCCTCAAGCCCTCAGCCGTCATCTATCCTCGACCACAGCGGAACGCAGAAAACCGTTTTTGGAGACAAGGACATCGAGGTGGTGCCCAAGAGGTTAGACCGACTCACCCTGACGAGATTCGAATCACAGCAGCACAGGCCTTTTGAAGTTGTTTATGGTCTTTACCGGAATATGAAGGTGGTAATGTCCCCCCCCGCTCGCAGACAGCAAGTCATCTGTCGACGGTGTCATGGGTATGTTAAGGTTCTCATTGAAGTGACAACGTATCTGACTGAGCATCAGAAACTGAGGCAAATCGCGAACGATCTGAATAAGTCTGTCATTTTTCAACGTTGCCATAGCTTACTGGGATCACTGGGACTCTAGTAAGTAACTTTTCAGGTGGCTGAAACCGCCTAATCTTGGAAGAATCAACACCTTTCCTGTGACCCATGCCACGACGGGTCCGCCGCATGGTCCATTGAGGGCATCTAATACCCCGTTCTCTTGTATGCTCATGAATACGTCCGTTAACGCCCAGCTCCTTCACTTCCAAGACTGAAACGTTCCCTTTTCGTAGCGGTAGCAGGTGTGGGAAAGAGAGTTCTTTGGTACGCCAAACTTTTGAAATCCCCGTCCTGGGAACTCATCGTGTTCGCCAGCTCTGCGGTCATCAAGGACATCGTCCCCATGTGGAAAGCTGGTCTTGCGTCACTTGCGGACTCTTACTGTGACCTAAGGGAGTACCAAAAGAAGGACCTGCACTTAAACCCCCGGGACTAGCCCCGTCTATCCTATTTGTGCACGCCTTGTACAAATGTCTGAACACATTGGTCGTCCGGCCGCCCCGTGCAAAAGTCTTGAGCCCCATAAGGGGTTTGTTGAATCCA
>QLOU01000689.1:0-11293 GCA_003313715.1 Russula abietina
TGTCGGGAATGCCATCTCCACGAGAACAGGTCCTTGGCCTCTTGAAGGAGCTCGTCGAGCTTTCGTTGCTAAATATACGTATATGCGTTACAAGTCGCCCGGATTTTGATATCCGAAATGCTCTTGAGCCTTTATCATCATCTCATGTGTCTCTTCACGACCAAAGCGGACAAAAGAAGGACATTGTTGACTATGTCACATACGTCGTTCACTCGGATCCAGAGATGCGGAGATGGCGAAATGAGGACAAGGAATTGGTAATCGATACGCTCTCTGTGAGAGCCGATGCAACGTAAGGTATTACTACAACCCTATGTTCACTATACTTATTCCGCGACACAGGTTTCGATGGGTGTTTTGCCAACTGGAAGCCCTGCGGTACTGCCTCCCATCGGGCGTGCGGCACATGCTTGACGAATTGCCCGAGACACTGGATGAAACATACGAACGTATGTTGAGGAACATCCACAAGGCGAAGCGGGACCATGCTCATCGCCTCTTGCAATGCCTCACGGTAGCCGCTCGTCCTCTTCGCATTGCAGAGCTCGCGGAAGTCCTCGCCATTGATTTTGGGACGGCCAGTTGTAGAGGGATTTCAAAGCTGAACATCAATTGGCGACTAGAGGATCAACAGGCCGCTGAGCATGCCGTTTTGTCGACTTGTTCCAGTTTAATTACTGTTCAGGATCAAGATGACACCCAGGTCGTACAGTTCTCACATTTCTCCATAAAGGAGTATCTTACATCGCCACGGCTTGCCTGTTCGAATTCGGACGTCTCGCGTTTTCACATACCCTTCGAGCCTGCACACACAATCCTTGCAAAGGCTTGCCTCGGGGTCCTGCTTCGGTTGGATGATCGCCTTGACAGATACGACGTCCATGCCAACTTCCCTCTCGCCCAGTATGCCGCTAAACATTGGATCGACCATGCCCAGTTTGGGGGTGTGTCGTCGCAAGTACAGGAAGGAATGGAAGAGCTATTCGATCCTATGAAGCCCTTTTTTGAGGCATGGCTCCGACTTCATGACAAAGATACCCATCCTCCGCTCAAACACCCTCTTTCAGAGTTTGCTGTGCCACTCCTCCAGAGGTTAGCGGCAGCTCCGCTATACTATGCGGCTCTCTGCGGATTTCACGACTTGGCGGAACACCTCACTGTCAACTATCCAGAACAAGTGAACGCTATTGGCGGTTACTACGTGTCGCCACTGGCAGCAGCATTGGGGGCAGGACACTTCAAGCTAGCACAGTTGCTCTGTCAGCATGGTGCCGACGTAAATGTCCGCGGCTATCGCAAGCGGACTCTGCTATGTGATGCATCGTATAAGCGTCGCGAAATTATCGGATGGCTACTCCATCGCGGCGCAGATCCAAACATCGAAGGCCGCAATGGCTGGACTCCGCTACATTTTGCTGCGTCACGTGGACGCAACAAAATCGCCGAGATTCTCCTCCAGTACGGGGCGGTCGTTAATGTCCAAAATAACGATTACGAGATTCCGTTACATCTCGCCTCAAAACGGGGGCACGTCGACCTCACTCGATTACTGCTCGAACACGGTGCCGATGTGAATTCACAGGACGTGGACCGCTGCACGCCGTTGCATCGAACACGTGATGTGAAGATCGCGCGCCTACTGGTTGAACACGGCGCGAAATTAGATCTACAGGACTTCAAAGGCAGGACCGCATCTCAGGTTGCGTTGGAGAGAGGACATCTCGATCTCGCAAAGTGGTTGTTGGACCATGGTTCCAAATGTGAAAAAAATAGTACCATTACTATCACCCTAATACAGTATTCATAAACTTTATTTTTATGGGTAATACCGTGTGCGAGTTATTACTTACGTTACTTACGTAGAGCATATATTGAATCTTGTGATTTTTTTTTACTATGACATTGACATACATGACATACATACGTTAGGTACACAAACCCACGCCGGGAGCCCGGGACATCGAATTACTAATAACTGCCCATTCAGTATTGAGGACGCGAACAATGTCCCATCTGTTAGTTTGTCACTGGCAGGCTCATCTTCCAATTTCCAGCTCATTAACGATGCCGCCCTATATCAACACAAAAAACGGCGAGGAATGCGCCTTATTGATCGCAACAGCTAGGATTTAAATGTGCGCTGTAGTAGTACTAGTAGGCAGGGGATGCCGAGCCGCCGGTCCGAGTGAAGTCACAGTAAAGTGAGATCATCCAGCAGCCCTCACTTTACAAATAATCTAGTCCGTTATCAAAAGCATGCCGAGGCGGTACTTACATGTTAGTCTCGTAATACGAGACACGAAAAAGACTCTAGCGACTGAACTTCATTCGGCGCCAGAAAGCCTGCCAGTGACTTACCTCACGCCTTTAGTAACTCGATTTCTTCCATGAGCATCGAGGCCGCCTCAGGGAACCGAGGGGTAATCTTACAGGTGTACGGGAGCGGCATGCTAAATTTCACCAGTTAAACTCGACGTCCTAGCCCCCCAAAAAGAAGACAGAAAAAGATATCGTTACTCACAAGACCATTCCTGTATCGACAGGCGTGTCCGTATTGACAGGTATCTCCTTTCCGTCTTCGTCACGCGCAGGTTCGAGTCGAGCAGCCCAGAGCACCGTGGCTATATCGATGAACAGCGAGTCATTGGCCGCGTGCTTCCCAACACAAGCCCGCCTCCCAAAGCCAAATGTACTGTGCCCGTCGTCGTGCGTCTCCGCAGGACCTGGAATGAGTCTACCATGCTCGTCCAGGAACCTCTCCGGATTGAAGTTTGCAGCATCGGGGCCATACGATGCCGGATCATGGTGGCATTGCCAGAGGTTCACCACGCAAAGAGTACCCTTCGGTATGAACATGCCTTCGTACCAATCGTCTTCGGTCGTGGCGTGTGGAACACCCAATGGGGTCGCGGGACGCCACCGAAGGGATTCCTTGACTAACGCCTGTATGTATGGCAAATTGGGAGCATCACCGAAGGTTGGAGTCCGCGAGCGGCCAACGAAAGCATCCAGTTCATCGTGGGCACGTTTCTGTATTTCTGGATGAGCAATCATTGCACGTGTCCACCAGGCCAATGTAGTGGAAGTTGTCTCTGCGCTCGCGGAGCTGCAGACGCGGTTAAGTGGACATTCTTGTGTCATTAACAAATGCGAAAGAACGCACTACAAAGTCCCGAGGAGCCAGGCTATTTCGTAATTGGAGAGCCCGCTTTGGTTTGAATCCTTTATAAGCGATGCGCATACACTTGGTCGTTCAGAACCTTTAACCTGGAATAGTGGCAACACAAGAAGTTTATTTGCATAAACACAAAATAATCGACTTACAATGTCACTGTGAACGGTATCTAAAAGCTCGTTAAACATGGTTGTGTGCTGTCGAAAATGTTCCATTCCTTCACGTTTCCACTTTGCAAATCTGATGTTGCCCTCGTTCCAGGTGATCAGATAGAATAATGAACAATTAGATCCGTACCTCTCCGGAATGTGAATCATCCAAGGAAACAATTCGACTAGATGTGCTCCAGGGGTAGATGCTGCTGACAAGCGACCGACAAAGGTATGGATCTGTGTAATGGTCTCGTCATGTTCGTTCTCGAGGGTGGGATAGTCATATAATATAGACATGGTGGCGGACGTTGTAGAGCGCTGGAAATGTTTGTCCAAGGCATCAGGGTTCCTGAGAAGGGCGGATGCAAGGAGGGCTGCCTCTTTGCAAAAAACTGGGTGATAGTCGCGAACGACTACTTTGGTGAGAACTTCATGTGCGGCGCGGCGAGTTCGACGCCACCTAAAATAACAATAAGTTCCGGAATATTTTTAAAAAAGGGTATACAAACACGTCTCCATATGACATGAAGGCAGTGAACAGACCTCCACAAAGGATTTCATTAGCGACAATGAGATGAGGGCGGTCGGAATAAATGTTTGCACGCCTATCAAGGAGTTCGAAGGCAACCTTGAGGCTATTTATGACAATAATGGGCTGCCCAAGGGCATTCAAGTACATTATATGTTCTGAGGTTTCTATGGTAAGTCATGGAAGTAGCAAAAAAAACAACAGAACTGCACTGACCAAACTTTTGCTTGCACTCGCTCTCAAACATCCAGCGCTTATTCTGGAGCTGCAAGGCATTCCCGAGAATCGGAAGACCTTTTGGACCGGGGGGAACTTTGCGCCACGGGCTTCTTACATAGCGAGCCACCAGGATAATGACAAGGGTCGCGGTTAAAGTAAGGTGGGTCGTCGAAAGCTGCCTGAGGGAAGCGAACAAGAGATCGTTGCCCAGAGTCATGGTGGTTTAGTTTGACCAGGCCAATTGCTTTTCAAGAGTCATTTGTAACTTTGCCTTCGTTGTCCACATCAGGAAATCATCCATAAACCCTTCAATTCTTTTCAGCTATGACAGAGTATCGGAGTGAGAGTGTGAACTTTGGGGACGTCTCATTTTTCGCTTGCTAGAGCTCGCTTGAGCTCATACAAGCCAAAGAAGGTTTTTGTCCCGGTCAACCGATGCTTGGAAGCTGGGACAATAGCCAGGTTTGACGTCACGGTAGTGGATAGCTAACTCCGAAAGCGGTTTGCTTTCTGGGAGTCATGACAATACACACAGCACACGATAAAGCGCGAAAGACGGCACACCTAGTAGCGTTTAACGCTACAATCCCAGGAAAAGTGTTTAGTGATGGATGATGTGCTGAAGTAACAAGGACGGTATGATATGAAAATTTATGCATCGGCGTTCCGGTCAAAATGTCCAGCTGTCAAGTCACGGCCGCGGCGAGACCGGAGCCGGAGCGGACAACAAGTTCCACAACACAACTTGACAGTCGCGGTGGAGCCGTGATGAATGGTTCCCCTCATACTTGGAAGTGTCCGCTCGGCTACACAGGGAGGACAAGGGGGACGCCCGACAGCGAACTGGCGTATCTCTGTCGACCACTGCATTGACTGCTCAAGACCCCATAGACGTGTACTCCGGAAAGCACCGCAGTGACGGAGCTGGATTCTGCTCGCATATGGAACAATCGTGAGTATCTCTCATAGTTACGATGCCTGGTTCCGGTAACAATACGAACCCGTGAATCGACCCCCGAACTGTGACACTTGACGAACCCAAGCCGCATCGTACACAACAAAAATGATACAGTATGTTCGCTTTGCAGGAAGACACTTACTGCTTAGGACTTCGGGACAGTGCCATGTGCATGGAGCCCTCCTCGTCCTACCAGTTGAACAATACGAGTTCAAGCTTCAAGTTCCTTCTCGGAAAAGCCTGAGAGAATTCGTGCGGACTCGGCCGCGGTTTCTCTGATGAACTTAAAAAAAAAGTCTACGTGCACGAACCGCATCGAATGTCAATCGACTATTTCAATGTCTTGTATGTATTTTCTGTTGTAGCATGATCAACTAGCGCGGAGATATGCCATTCTTGTTAAAATAATCTATTCTATTATCAAGGGCACCCTTCCGAGGCCGTATGCACATGTTTGCCTCGTAATACTAGAACGAGCAAGACTCTAGCGACCAAACGTCATTTGGAGTAATACAATTACAGTTCGGGGCCATGTGTCACGCGCCAGAAAGCTTCTCTTGCCTCATGCCTTTCGTAACTCGATTTCCTCCAAAAGCATCGAGGCCGCCTCGGGGAACCGAGGGGTAATCTTACACGTATACGGGAGCGGCATGCTAAAGTTCACCGGTTAAACTCCTAGCCCCCAAAAAGAAGAGGAAGGCAAAAATGGGATCATTACTCACACAATCATTCCCGAATCGACAGGCGTGTCTGTATCGGGAGGTATCTCCTTCCCGTTTTCGTCTCGCGCGGGTTCGAGTCGAACAGCCCAGAGCACCGTGGCTATATCAATGAACAGCGAGTCATTAGCCGCGTGTTTCCCAACACAAGCCCGCCTCCCAAAGCCATATGAACTGTGCCCGTCATCGCGCGTCTCTATAGGACCCGAGATGAGTCTACCATGCTCGTCCAGGAACCTCTCCGGATTGAAGCTTGCAGCATCGGGGCCATATGACGCCGGGTCATGGTGGCATTGCCAGAGATTAACCAGGCAAAGAGTCCCCTTGGGTATGAACATGCCTTCGTACCAATTGTCCTCGGTCGTGTTGCGTGGAACACCTAATGGGATCACGGGGCGCCACCGAAGAGATTCCTTGACTAATGCCTCTATGTAAGGCAGATTAGGAGCATCACTAAAGGTTGGAGTACGAGAGCGGCCAACGACAGCATCCAGTTCATCTTGAGCACGTTTCTGTATCTCTGGATGAGCAATCATTGCACGTGTCCACCAGGTCAATGTAGTTGCAGTTGTTTCTGCACCCGCGGAGCTGTTGACGTAGTTAAGTGAATAAATGTTGTGTTATCTATGACAGCGAAGAAACGCACTACAAAGTACCCAGAAGCCAGGCTATTTCGTGGTTGGAGAGCCCACTTTGGTTTGAATTTTTTATGAGCGACGCACATACGCTTGGTCGCTCAGAACCTTTAGCCTGAAATAGCGGTAAAATAAGAAGTTTCTTTGCACGAACACAAATATCGCCTTACAATGTCACTGTGAACGGTATTCATAAGCCCATTAAACATGTTTGTGTGCTGTCGAAAATGTTCCATTGCTTCACGTTTCCACTTTGCAAATCTGATGTCGCCTCGTTCCAGGTGATCCGATAAAATAATGAACAATAAAAATTCGTACCTCTCCGGAATGTGAATCATCCAAGGAAACACATCAACTAGATGTGCTCCAGGGGCTGATGCTGCTGACATGCGATCGATAAAAGTATGGATCTGCGTAATGGTCTCGTCATGTTCGTTCTCGAGGGTGGGATAGTCATATAATATAGACATGGTGGCGGATGCTGCAGAGCGCTGAAAATGTTTGTCCAAGGCATCAGGGTTCTTGAGAATGGCAGAAGCAAGGAGGACCGCTTCTTTGCAGAGAACTGGATGGTAATCGCGAACGACTACTTTGGTGAGAACTTCATGTGCGGCGCGGCGAGTGCGACGCCACCTACAAGTAATAACGACGATAAGTTCCGGAATTTGTTAAAAAAGGGCATACCAACACGTCTCCATATGACATTAAGGCAGTGAACATACTCCCACAGAGGATTTCATTAGCGACAATGAGATGAGGACGGTCGGAATAAATGCTCGTTTCAAGAAGTTCGGAGGCGACTTTGAGGCTATTTATGACAATAATGGGCTTCCCGAGGGCATTCAAGTACATCACATGTTCTGAGATTTCTATCGTAAGTCATGGAATCGGCTAAAAAAGCAGAATTGCACTGACCAAACTTTTGCTTGCACTCGCTCTCAAACATCCAACCCTTATTCTGGAGTTGCAAGGCGTTCCCGAGAATCGGAAGACCTTTTGGACCGGGGGGGACTCTGCGCCATGGGCTTCTTACATAGTAAGCTAGCAGAATAATGACAAGGGTCGCGGTTAAAGCAAGGTGGGCCGTCGAAGGCTGCGAGAGAGAGACGAACAAGAGGTTGTTGCCCAGCGTCATTGTGGTTTAGTTTGACACGAGAAGAGTAGGCCAATTGCTTTTCAAGAGCCATTTGTAACCTCGTCTTCGTTTTCTCCATCAGGAAATTGTCCGTTAACCTTTCGGTACTTTTGAGCTATGACAAGTACCGGAGTGCGGTCGCGAGTGAGAACCTTCGTTCCTTTTCGCTTGCTAGAGCTCGCTTGAGTTGACACAGCCGAAGAAGGTATTGTGCCGGTTTACCGATGCCGGGAAGCTGGAAGTCGTAACAAATTTCGACGTAGCGGCTAGTTAACACCGAGAATAATTTGCCTCAAGTTCCCAGGAGTCATGATAATACGCAAGTCTTGAGGCTATTTATGACGATAATAGCCGAGGTTGACCAAGAGCATTCAAGTACATCATATGCTCCGACAAGTTCTATGGTAGGTTTGAAGGGTTATGAAGTCAGTGAAAAAATAGAATTAGACGAACCAAACCTTCGCTTGCACTCTTGACTAAACATCCAGCCCTTATTCTGGAGTTGGAGAACATTCCCGAAAATCCGAAGGCCCTTTGTCCCAGGGGGCACTTTACGCCATGTGCTTCTTTCATCCTGGACTACCGAGATGATGACAAGGGACGTAATAAAAATAAGGTGTGGTGTCAAAAGCTGCGAGACGGAAGCGAGCAAGGGAGAACCGAAAGAAGCATGCCGGTTGCCTTTCAAGGCTCTTGTCCTCGTTAACTCGGAAGGGGAGGAAGAGCTGCCAAATTTTGATAATGTATTAGCACGTGATAGCAACTAACTACAGTTCCGCGCAGCATAACTTACGTTTAACAAGAACGAACCACTGACTGCATACCCGGTCGGATTTGAAGCTACAGAGGACCCAGGAAGATGGTTGCAGATTTCGGTAGTAGGTGAGACCTGACGAGTGCTCGAGGTCGCGCCTTTAGCGCCTCAGCGCTCCTCGGAGGCGGGTTCGATCTCCACCCAATCATCGCAAGTCACAATCAACGACGTGCGCCGCCGCTGCGAGACTGGCCAGCAGGGAGCGGAGTTTCAAAACGACTCATGAAATTTGACGGCTCGACAGCGAATCGAGATGTTGAGTCGCATTCCCCTCATGCTTGCAAGTGCCCCTGATTTGCAAGTTTCCAATAGTAATACCCGTTTGTACAAAGAACATCCAACATGTGTGTAGCCGGGAGAACTGGCGTATCCGTGTCGTCCGTTGATACCGTTCAAGTCCTCATCGATGTGTTCTTGGAACAGTACAAGGAGCAGGATTCTGTTCGCATATATGGTGATGGGACGACAGAAGAGGTACCTTTCCATCTCACCCGAAACCGTATCTGATATACCCGGCCAATCCAAGCTCTTGTCCAAGTTGGATCTAAGAGGGTGGCTCAATTGATGCCAAGTGTGAGAGAAATTTCTCCTGATTTTTGCTACATCTCATCGAATCCTTCGTGTAGAGTTCACCAAAGAAGTCATCCTGGAGGGCATGGACCAGAAGCCATCAGACCTGTTGTAGAAACATGCCTCAAAGCGCTCCACCCGCACAAGATTCGTGTTTTGTATCTTCACAGGCCTGACAGATCTGTGCCGTTCGAAGACACTCTGAGAGAGATAAACAAGTTGTGAGTGTCCGATTCTCACCTCTAGAAGGTGGCGATGACTGGTCGTCGATTAGTGAGCTCTTTGGTTTGAGCAACTATCCTGCATGGGAGGTAAGCAATAGCACGCCTTATGGGACCATCAATAACTCGGATGTATACAGCTGGTCGAAAATATTCATATATGCAAAGTAAATAACTGGATTGAGCCGACTTACTGCCAAGTGTAAGGTTGTTCACCGGTTACTAACGACTGAGTTGAAGTAGTTATGACTTGTCACTCAGTCCGTATAACGCGATTAGCCACACGATTGAGTCAGAGCTAATCCCTGCTGCCCGTAGATATGGAATAAGGGTGATCACGTATAACTGATTGGCGTAAGTAGTTGTATTCCGTCGATATCTATGTCGCTGATGGACCCTGTACAGGGCTGGATTCCTCACTTGAAGGATAAGTTCTAGAGAAGATGTCAGTGGGATGGATGGCATCTCCAATCCAGCGAGTTCATGGTTGAGTCCCGTGCTGCAAGAGCGGTATTTGAATGATAGCCAGTTTCAGGCCATAAAAGTCGTCAAGGCAGCCGATGTGAGTTGTTGACTTGTGATAACGCCGTTCTGTGGTTCGCTGGGTTGACGGCAGAGTACGTAATCAGGAGAAAGCCGACATACCATGTCGGAGATTGGATATCGATGGCTGCTGCACCACCTTTCACCAGCTGACGGCATTATTTTTGGGTCAAGTACTCCTGCCACCTGAAATCGAACATGGCAAGGTGTGGTGAAAGGACCACTCCCTGAGGAGGTTGTGAGTGCGCTTGATGCAATCTACAAGATTGTCGGGCATGATGCATGATGCGCCGCAGTACTGGCGTTAGGGTACTGGAGTGGTCGTGATAGGAAATAGTGCCCGAATGTATGCGTCCGTTTGTGCTTAACTTAGACTTGCCTCGCACCCCCACTTTCGTTGCACGTTCAGTTCACAAACTATGGCCGATCCCGATGTCATTGCGCTCGCTACCGAGCTCACCGGACAGACGCGGCTCTCAGATGCCGATTGGAACAAGGTCGAAGCCACCGCCCAGGCGCTGGCGAACGCGCTGCGTGTGAAGAACAGTGCGCACCTTTTGCTTACCCTCGGCTTCACTCAGAATCAAGACGCTGCCTCGCAGATGATACTCAGACAGCGTTGGGAGAAACGGAATTGCCCACTGTCCTGGCGGCGATAGTTAAGGACACCTTACGAGGATTGCGTGTACCCGATGTCTCTCATCTCCCAGCTTTATACGAGGTCCTTCGCGTGGGAGCTAATGTTTGCGTTGATCACGGTGCGAGTGGCGTCGTCCCTACTCGTTGCATTCATTGACTCTCCACAGACGAGAACAGAGGCCACCTCCTCAACTCAGGATTTCTCAACGCACTCGTTACACTACTCGAGCGCTACACCAACCTCATCCCCGCGGATAAACCAACTGATTTTCTCCCACTCTCCGTGGCACATTTAAAGGTCGTCAGAACGGCCATCGGCGTATTGCTGAACGCGAGTATGGGTTACGGTGCGCTTTTGCCTTTCCAGGATGATCGTCGGGATGTGCTGACGAATGCATGCTGAAACCCAGAACCCGTCAAAACGGCACTCAACACTGTGGAAGCGCCCGTGGCGATCCTTCGTCTCACGGGAGTGATATACCCAGTGGGTGCCTGGGCAAAGAGTCCAGCGCCATACATACTACCTGAAGAGTGCGACGAGTCGTGGCAGCTACGGAGCGGTCTTTCCTCCTGGGCATGGCGTGCCATCGGAGAGCTCAAATACAACGGTGCGCCGTGCGGCGCGTCTTTCTGATATCCTGCCTTAAACCAGCGTCGTCACAGCGCCGACTTTGTTTGGGCCAGATATCCTTCCACAACTTGTGACGCCTATACGCTCATACATTTTACCTTTCGAGACACCCTCTCCGCCATTTGACCAAGTGACCCCACTGCGGCGTACGCTTGTGTCCACCGACCTTGAGACGTTCGAAGAGTCGTGCTCGCTCCTCGAGGCGCTCGCACTCGATGACGAGGACGTGCGGCTCTCACTGGCTCGCGGCATGGCGTTCCCAGACGAGCACGGTGGCGTGAGCTGTCTAGCAAACATTCTCGAGTTCATCGACCGCGGCGACTACCATCCGCTTTGGAAGGACCTACCTGGCG